>PVKM010017358.1:0-25998 GCA_004027735.1 Carollia perspicillata
GAGAGAGAGAGAGAACTGTGAGAGAGAAACAATGATCAGTTGCCTTCCATATGTGCCCTGATTAGGGACCAAACCCACAACCCAGGCATGTACCTTGAGCAGGGATTGAACTCACAACCTTTTGGTGTATGGGATGATGCTTCAACCAACTGAGCCACCCAGCCATGGCTCTCTTGGACTTTTAAAAATATTAAAGTATAATTGGCATATAATATTATAATAGTTTCAGGTATACAGCATAGTGATTCCATATATATATATATATATATATTATGGTTTGACCACCACACTAAGTCAAGTAACCTTCTGCTATGTGCAAAGTGAAACTATCATTAACTATATTCTCCTTCATCTTTTCACCCATACATCCCCTCACCCCAGCAATTATCAGTTTGTTCTTTTTTCTATTTGCCTGTTTTAGTTTAGTTTAGTTTTACCTATTTATTTATTTTTAAATTTATTTTTGTTTTCAGTTACAGTTGTCCCCGTTCCCCCCACCATTACTCTCCCCTGCCCTGTCCAACCTTTGCTCCCAAAGACAATCCCCACCCCATTGTCTTTGTCCATTGGTCCTTTGTATGTGTTCTCCGTCTTTCCCCTATTGTTTGTGTTTTGATTTTTAAAGTCCGCATATAGGTGAAGTCATGTGGCATTCGTCTTTTTCTGTCTGACTTCTTTCACTTAGCACAATGCCCTCTAGGTCCACCCATGTTGCTGCAAATGGCAGGCTTTTATTTTTTATTGCTGAGCAATATTCTATTGTATATATGTACCACATCTTTATCCACTTACCTATTGGTAGACACCTAGTTTGTTTCCATATCTTGTCTATTGCAAAAAAAAAAACACTTCTTAAAGAGTTTGTATGCTCAGATTTACCTATCCCAGACCCCATTCAGAGGCCGCTGATCATGCCTAGGCTAAAAGTGAAGGTCATTCACCTGCTTGTATTGAGGGACAGGCACCTAACTTAATACACCAATCTAGGAGCCTTGTGAAATACTCTCTGGGGACAGAGCCTGGTGGGTGCCATCTTCACCTCTGTCCTTGTTGTGCTACACAGTATCAATATCTTTACATACATCTGTTGCCTACATTTTTGTGACTGCTGCCAAAGGACACCTCTACATCACCTGGCTCTGATGGCCAGTGGAGCTTATGCCTGTGGGTCCCACAGGACTGAAACCAATGGGGAGAGAGTTCTTAAACAGCTAGAGGCACACAGTGTTGCCAGGCACACAGCAAGAGGCAACAGACCAGGAGACTGGTCTTTCTGGGAAGGAAACCTATTACATAACGATCATGACTGCAGCCTGAGGGGTGGGCTTCTCATTAAACACACATCTAAGGGATGACTGTAATCCTTTCCAGAGACCACAGAGGATGAGCACTGTCTTTGTGCTTGCCCTCTGCTGAGTAGTAGAGTACCAGTGTCTCCTGGAGGGGAGGTTTACTTGTGTCTAGTGTCTGATTTTTGTGGCTGATGCCCAGGGGATGCCCCTTGCTTTCCTGACTCTGGTGTCTGGAGGAGCTTGTATTGCTGCATCCCACAGGACAATCAGAGGCAATCAGAGGGATGGTTGGCAGGCTACCACTCCAGGGCATTGCTCAGACAGTCTTTCTGTAAGTGAGCCACTCTGTTTGTCCTAGAACTTTGGAGTGAGGGACAGGTTTTATGTTTGGCACACATCGAGTGGCCTGTGGAGCTGCTCTCAGGGAACATAAGCTGTGGATGCCATCTTGGTGCTCTCCCTCTGCTTTGCTTCAGCTTGCCTGTATCTCTGATAAAGGAGCTTATACACACATATGGAGCCCAGATATTTCCTATTGTTACCCAGGGCACACCTCCACATCTCATGGCTCTGGTGGCCAGTGGGGTTTATGTTTGGGATTTCTCAGGAATATATATATTTGTATAGTTTCAAAAGTTGCTATCTGAGGGTCTGGCTTCCACTCAGCCTGAACCTAGGTGCTGAGATCGTCAACCACAAAGCAAAAACTTATCGTAAATATACAAATGATAAACAGAAATGATAAAAAAAGAATCTAAGCATACTATTAAGTTAAGTCATCAAACTACAAAGGAAGAGAACAAGGGAAGAAGAAAGAGATAGGAACTGTAAAAACAGCTAGAAAACAATTAAAATGGCAATAAGCAAATATCTATCAATAATTATTTTAAATGTAAAAGGGCTAAAGTTTTGGATCAAGAGATATAAAATGGCTGGATGGATTTAACAAAAGACCCATCTATATGCTGCCTACAAGATACACACTTTAGATGTAATAACACAAAGTGGAGGAATGAAAAAAGATGTAGAAATATATGCAAATAGGAATAAATAAAAAATCTGGAGTAGCTATAGTTATATCAGAAAAATAGACATTAAAACAAAACTGTAGCACAGGCTGGTGTGGCTCAGTGGATTGAGCAAGGGCCTATGAAGCAAAGTGTCACTGGTTTGATTCCCAGTCAGGGCACAGGCCTGGGTTTTGGGCCAGGTCCCCAGTAGGGGACGCATGAGAGACAACCAGGCATTGATGTTCCTCTCCCTCTTTCTCCTTCCCTTCCCTTCTCTCTAAAAATAAATAAATAAAATCTTTAAAAAATCTGTAATAAGAGACAAAAAGGGCATTACATAAGAATAAAAGGGTCAATTCAACATTTGTAAGTATTTATGCACCCAACAGAGGAACACAAACACCTAATATAATATAGAAAATATTAACAGACCTAGAAGAAGAAATGAAAAATAATACAATAATAGTAGAGTACTGTTTTTTAAAATCCTTACCTGAGGACATGCTTATTGATGTTAGAGACAGGGGATGAGAGTGGGTTGGGGGAGAAACATTAATGTGAGAAACATCAATTGATTGCCTCTCATATGCACCTTGATGGGGCACCAAACCTGCAACCTCAGCATGTGCCCTCATTGGGATCAAATCTGCCTCCTTTCAGTTTATGGAATGATGTTTTAAGCAATGAGCCATACTGGCCAGGGCAGTAGTAGAGAATTTTAATACCCCACTTACATCAATGGATAGAGTATCCAGATACAGAATCAATAAGGAAACATTAGCCTTAAGTGGCATGTTAGTCCACATGGACTTAACAGATATTTACAGAACATTTCAACCAAAAGCAATAGAATACATATTCTTATAAATTGCACATGGAACACTTTCCCAAACAGTTCATATGTTAGGCTATGAAACACATCTTAATAAATTTAAGATGATTAAAATCATATCAAGCATTTTTCCTCCACAATGATATGAAACTAGAAATCAATTACACAAAGAAAACTAGAAAATTCACAAAATATTTGGAGATTAAACAACATGATACTAAACAACTGATGGGTCAAAGGTGAAATCAAAAAAGAAAAAAAATACCTGTGACAAAGGAGAATACACATTTAACATACCAAAATTATGGGTCTATCAAAAACAGTTCTAAGGAAGTTCATAGCAATAAATACTTACCTCAAGAAACAAGAAAAATCTCAACCCAACTTTACCCCTCAAGGAACTAGATAAAGAAGAACAAGTCTAAAGTTAGTAGAAGGGAAGAAATAACAAAGATGAGAGCAGAAATAAATAAAATAGAGACAAAAAGATAATTAAGGTCAAAGAAAGTAAGAGCTGGTTCTTTGAAAAGATAATCAAAATTGATAAACCTTTAGCTAGACTCACCAAGGGAAAAAAAGTACTCAAATAAAACAAAAAAATAAAATAGATATTACAACTGACACTACAGAAATATCAAAGACCATGTGAGACTACTATGAACAATTGTAAGCCATCAAATTGGACAACTAGAGGAAATGAATAAATTCCTAGAAACATACAATCTTCCAGGACTGAATCATGATGAAATAGAAAATTTGAACACATCAATTACAAGCATAGAGATTAAATTGGTAATTGAAATCATTCCAACAAATGAAAGTCAAGGACCAGGTGGCTTCATTGATGAATTGTGCCAAACATTCAAAGAATATTTTAATGTCCATTCTGTCAAGCTCTTCCATACACACATTATGAGTCCAGCATTATCCTGATATCAAAACTGGACAAGGCCAGTGGGAGGGAGGGAAGGAAGGAAGGAAGGAGATGGAGGGAAGGAAGGGGAGGAAAGGAAAGGGAAAAGACAAGAAAGGAGAGGAAAAGAGAAGAGAAAATAAAATAAAATTATGGGTTAATATCCCTGGTAAACATAGATGCAAAAACTATTAATAGTAGGGCATCATGGTTGCAATGGCCAGATCACAGGACTATGGTGGGTTGGTGGTCACGGAGGATCCTGTTTAGGATGGGGTGGCTTTACCAGCCACCTCTGGATCTGGAAAATTTAAGGCAGAGATAATACTTGACTAGCAGGCCCTCTGAAGAGTAGAAGGCTGGAACATTGCTCCAGGAAGATCTTATCATTTGCCAAGAAGCAGATGATGCTAATACAGAAAGCTAAATCAACATGCACAGAATTAGATAAAGAAATGAAAGAACTCAAAACCTGTTGCTAGAGGAACTGATGATATTAAGATTTCAGTGACATAATTCAGTAGGAAAGGTATGAGACCTCTTTTTGGAAGTGTCTCCCATAATTCCATCATTCAAAGCACTTGCATATACATACTGGAGGAACAGAACCAAGATCCATTAAAATTGACACCCGACTACCAGAAGCCCATAATGTATCTCACTTTTCACTCCTGGGGAAAAAAAAAACAACTTCAAGACACTTTATCAACTTTCTTAAAACTAGGAAGGTTATTGTAACTATATGATCATCAAAAAGGTGTTATTGCTCAATTCAGGTGTATGGGAGAATGGAAATTTTCTGAAAAATGAAAAAACAAACATGGGGAGGTGTTAAATTGAGTGAAAGTCAACTTGAAAAGGCATATACCATATTCTGCTGTGTATAATGTGCACTTTTTTGCCAAAAATTTTGAGGGAAAAATAAGGATGTGCATTATACATGGATAGTACTAATTCTGTATCCATATAAATGTTTTAATCCTTTTACTTATGGTTATGCATTAAAAATGTAAGTCTAGAAAGCAATAATGAAATCTGTATGCAAAATAATACCCTGGAATATGATCACTGGTTTGTTTCTAAATATAAATATATAAATCATTGAATTAAAAATTAAAATGAAAGACTTTTTCTGAAAGTTTGGGCCATGGGTGCACAGTATAAATAACAAAATATGGTATGATTGACAGTTTATATATTTTTTTAATTTTTTATTTTAATTGTCGTTCAAGTACAGTTCTCTGCCTTTTACTCCCATCCCAGCCCCCACCCACACTTGATGGTTTAGTAAAGACAGACATAGGGATGGAGAACAGATCAATAGTTACAAAAGGTGAGGGGTGAGTGTAATTATAAAGGGAACATTTTTGAAGTGACAGGATATTTATGTACTCTGATTGTGGTGGTGGCTACATAAAAAAATAAGTTAAAATTCATAGAATGATACTACCCTGACCCAAGAAGTCAATTTTACTGTATGATAATTTTAGAAATAAGTAAATATTAAAAAATATCCTCATAAAAATATTAGCAGACCAAATTCCACAGTACAGTAAAAGGATCATGCACCATGTTCAAATGGGATTTATTTATATATATTTTAAATATATTATTTATTTATTTTTAGACAGAGGGGAAGGGAAGGAGAGAGGGAAACATCAATGTGTGTTTACCTCTTGTGCGCTCCCTATGGGGGACCTGGTCTGCAACCCAGGCATGTGCCCTGACTGGGAATTGAACTGGTGACTCTGGTTCACAGGCTGGCACTCAGTCCACTGAGCCACACAAGCCAAAGCCAAATGGGATTTATTACAGAGATGCAAGAATTATCCGACATCCTCAAATCAGTCAATGTGATGTACCACGTTAACAAAATAAAAAGTAAAAATTATATAATCATTTCAATACATGCAGAACAAGCATTTGACAAAAGTCAGCATTCATTTATGATAAAATCTTGCAACAAAATTGTTGTAACTCAACATAATAAATATCATATGTGACAAGCCCACAGCTAACGTCATTCTGAAGGGTAGAAAGATAAAAACTTCCTCTAAAATCAGTAACAAGACAAGGATGTCTACTCTTGCCACTTTATTCACCACAGTATTAGAAGTCCTAGCCAGAGAAATTAGGCAAGGAAAAGAAATAATAGCCATTTAGCTTGGAAAGTAAGATGTAAAATTGTCACTATTTGCAGATATGATATTATACATAGAAAATCATATAGATTTCATCAAAAAGCTCTTAGAACTAATAAATTCAGTAAAGTTGCAGGATACAAAATCAATACACAAATGCTTCTGTTTCTTTTTAAACAATTTTTATTGAATTTATTGGAGTGACATTGGTTAATAAAATTATATAGCTGTTAGTTCTTCTTTGAGTGTTTGGTAAAATTTACCTGTAAAATCCATTCATGTTTGTTAGGATTTTTTTGATTACTGCTTCAATTTGATTAGTTGTAATGAGTATATTCAGATTCTCTGATTCTTCCTGATTCAGTTTTGGAAGAGTGTAAGTTTCTAGGAGTTTATCCATTTTGTTCAGATTGTCTAATTTGTTGTCATATGCTTGTTTATAATACTTTCTTATAGTCCTTTGTATTTCTGTGATGTCAGTTGTTACTTCTCTTTCATTTCTGATTTTATTTATTTGGGTCCTTTCTCTTTTTTACATGATGAGTCTAGGTAAAGGTTTGTCAATCTTGTGTATCTTTGGAAAGAACAAGCTCTTTGTTTCATCAATTTTTGTATTTTTTAGACTTTATTTTATTTCTAGTAAATAAATGAGAAATAGTTTATTTCTTATTTATTTCTGATTTTTATTATTTCTTTTCTGTTACTTGTGGCTTTGTTGGTTGTTATTTTAAGGTCCTTTAAGTGTAAAGTTAGATAGTTTACTTGAGCTTTTTCTTGTTTCTTGCGATAGGCCTGTAATGCTATGAATTTCCCTCTCAGGGCTGCTTTCCCTGTGTCCCACAAATTTTGGGTTGGTGTGTTCTCATTTTCATATGTTTCAAGGCATTTTTTATTTCTTCCTTGATCTCATTGTTAATCCATTCATTGTTCAGTAAAATGTTATTTAGCCTCCATGTTTTTGTGTGTTTTCCAATTTTTTTCTTGTGATTGATTTCTAGTTGCATACCATTATGGTCAGAGAAGATGCTTGATATAATTTCAGTTTTCTGGAATTTCTTGAGACTTGTTTTGTGTCCTAACATGTGGTCTATTTAAAAAATATTCCATGTGTACTTGAAAAGAATGTATATTCTACTGTTTGGGGGAGAAATGCCCTGAAGATATAAATTAAATCATCTGGTCTACTGTGTCATTTATGGCAGCTGTTTCCTTGTTGATTTTCTACATGGAAGATCTACTTCATTGATGTCAATGAGTTGTTAAATATCTCCTACTATGTATTACTGTCAATCTCTTTATGTCCATCCAGATTTGCTTTACATATTTATGTGCTCCTATGTTGGGTGTATAAATGTTTACAAGTGTTATATTCTTTTGTTGGATTGTTCCCTTTATCATTATGTAGTATCCTTTTTGTCTCTTAGTATAGCCTTTGTTTGAAAGTCTATTTTGTCAGGTATAAGTATTGCTACCCCAGTATTTTTCTTTTCCATTTCCCTGAAATATCTTTTTCTATCCCTTTACTTTTAGTCTGTGTATATCTTTCATTCTGCAGTGGGTTTCTTGTAGATAGCATATGTATGAATCTTGTTTTCTTATCCATTTGAGCATTTAAGCCATTTACATTTAAAGTGATTACCGATGCAGGGCTGGAGACAGGGAGGTGGGGAGGGCTGGGGGGTGGGCTGGGATGGGGGTAAAGGGCAGAAAACTGTACTTGAACAACAATTAAAATAAAAAATAGAAAAAATAAAGTGATTATCGATAGGTATGTATTCATTGCCATTTTATTATTTTAACTACGTTTTTATTTCTTCCCTCCTCTTTATCCTACCCTTCTTCCTCCTCTCTCTTCTTCTTCTCCTTCTTTTTTTTCTTCTTAAAGCAGGCCCTTTATAACATTTTTTCTGATACTGGTTTGGTGGTAACAATCCCCTTTAACTTTTTCTTACATGGGAAGCTCTTTATCTGTCCTTCTATTCTAAATAATAGTTTTGCTGGGTAGAGTAATATTGGTGGAAGGTCCTCGCTTTTCATCATTTTGAATATTTCATGCCAATCCTTTCTGGCCAGAAATGTTTCTGTTGAGAAATCAGATGACAGTCTTATGGGAGCTCTTGCTGCTTTTAAGATTCTCTTCTTGTCTTTAACCTTTGCCATTTTAACTATGATGTATCTTGGTGTGGACCTCTTTTGATCTGTCTTGTTTGGGATCTCTGCATTTTCTATACTTGTGTCTTTTTTCTTCCCTAGGTTAATGACATTTTCATCCAGTATTTCTTCAAATAGGTTTTTGATTCCCTGCTCTCTCTTCTTCTTCTAGTACCCTTATGATACGATGTCACTACACCTTGTGTTGTACCAAAGGTCTTTTAAACTAGCCTCATTTTTTAAAAATTCTTTTTTCTTTTTGCTGCTCAGATTGGGTGTTATTTTGTCCTACCTTGTTTTCTAAAACACTGATTTAATCCTCTGCTTCATCCAACCTACTATTTATCTTTCCAGTGTATTCTTCATTTCAGATATTGTATTCTTCATTTCTGATTGATTCCATGGTTTTATGGTTTCTATGTCCTTTTTCATGCCACTGAGCATCATTATAATAATTACTTTGAACTCCACATCTGATAAATTGCTTGCCTCCTTTTCATTTAGCTTTTTTTCTGAAGATTTCTTCTGTTTTTTTTTTTCATTTGTGACATGTTTCTTTGTTTTCCCATTTTGGTTGCCCCTTTGTGTTTATTTCTATGTATTAGATAGATCTGCTATGACTCTTAGTCTTGTGGGGTGACCTTACGTAGTAGGTGTCCTTTGGGGTCTAGAAGTGCAGTTTCCTTAATCATCTGAGCTGAGTGCTCCATGGATATCCATTGTGTGGGTTATTTGGGCCCTCCTGCTGTAATTGAGTCTTGATTCCTATTGACCCATTTTGCTTGGGGTCAATTCTCTGGCTGGCCGACTATGACAATTAACCCTGACTATGGCGTGCAAGCTCCTGGTCCAGTGCTGACCATACAAAACAGAATTCGCCTCAGCAAGGTTTGGTGCCTGCCTAGATCTTCCTTTGGATATGCTGATTGTGAAGCTAATTGGATCCTGCTCTGATGTGTGAACTTCACCACTGGGTGTGTTGGTTCTGGGACTGTTGGAGTGACTCTTTTGTAAGCCAGTGTCAGATGCTGTCTGTGACTGACTCTGAGTAACCTGTTTGGAGCTATGAGTAAGTGATCCACAGTTTTTGCTGCCTGTGCTGGGCCTGGTTGCACACAGAAAAGACCAAGCTGTGTACTAAGTCCTGCTTTTTACGAACACTGGGCCTGCAGGCAGGTCAGCAATAGGCCCAAGGCATCCCAAGATCCATCTCCATCTGCCTCTACCTGCTGGCTGCCTGTTAAGCTCAGTCACTGAAAGTGCCTCTGACTGTACTCCTCAGCAGGGTTTAAACCCACAGTATGGGGCCAGAGGGAGTTCAGAGGGTGGAGCTATTGCTTTCCACCAGGGTGATGTCACATGGAGAGGGGTACTCCACCCAAGAATAGATGGTGTCTGTGGTGTGGGAAGTAGAAGGATTCAGCACAGGGATCCTGGCAGCTGTCCCTTCAGCTCTCTCTGCAGAGCCACAAACCCCAGATTCTCCCCATGCAGCTCTAGTCCACTCTGCCCTTTCTCCCCAGAGCCCAGATTGAGTGGCTGCAAATGAGATTTTGTATACTGGCTCTTTAAGGGGGTGCCTGTATCTCTAGCAGACTCCTGTCTCCACCTGGTGGACAGAGTCCCTGTTGAACTTCACAGCCAGATGTGATGTGAGATCCTCTTCCTGGCTCTGGTGCTCTGGGTTGAGGTTGAGACCCTACACTCCTGAGGGGGAACTTACCCAGCTGAGGTATGCCTCTGGAATCTCAGTCACTGTCTGTGGGAGTGGAGCCACCCCTATTCACATCTCTGCCCTTCCTACAGTCTTGATGTGGTTTCTTCAGTAAATCCTTCATTATAAGACTTAAGTTCTGCTAATTTTCAGTTGGTTATTCAAGTTGATTGTTTCATATTTTTGTTGTAATTCCAGTTTTGTCCTGGGAGGTGATGAGTGTAACTTCCACCAACTCTGCTGCTATCTTGGATCCAAGTTGTATTTCTTTACATTAATAACAAATTATCACAAAAAAGAAACTTAGATAACACTCCCATTTACTATTACATTAAAAATACCTAGAAATAAATTTAACCAAGGAAGTGCAAGGCCTGTGTTCAGTAATGAATGAAATTGAAGAAGATACAAATAAATGGAAAGTCATTTCATGCTCATGAATTGGAAGAATTAATATAGTTAAAATGTTCATACTACCTAAAGCAAGATATAGATTCAATGCAATTCCTGTAAAAATTCCACGATTGTTTTTCACAGAAATAAAACAAACAATCCTAAAATTTGTAACAAACTATGAAAGGATCCTAATAGCCAAAGTAACCTTGATAAAGAAGAACAGAGCCAGAAGTATCATGCTTCCTGATTTTGAACTATATGAAAAAGCTATAATAACTAAAACAGTGTGGTATTGGCATAAAAACAGACATATAGGTGAATGGAACAGAATAGATAGTCCAGAAACAAATCCACACATATATGGTTAATTAATTTACAACTAAGGAACCAATTATAAACAATGGGGAAAAAATTCCCTTCCATAAATTGTGTTGGAAAAATTGAACAGCTACATGCAAAAGAATGAAAGTAGACTGCTATTTTACACTGTACATAAAATTTAAACTCTAATTAGGTTAAAGACAAACATAAATGCTGAAACAATAGGAGAAAATATAGGTGGTAATCTCCTTGACATAGGTCTTGATAATGACTTTTTTTAAAAAATTTGACACCAAAAGCAATAAGAAAAGCAAAAATAAGCAAATGGGACTGCATCAAACTAAAAAGCTTCTGTACAGCAAAAAAAGAAAAAAAACAAAAAAACAAAAAACAAAAAAAAACACACCAAAAAACCATCAACAAAACGAAAGGCAATATACTAAATAGGAAAAATAATTGCAAATCATATATCTGATTAGTGGCTAATATCCAAAATATGCAAAGAACTCATGCAACTCAATAGCAGAAAACAAACAAACAATAACACACAGAAAAAAAAACCCACCCAATTTGGTTAAGAAATAGGCATAAGATCTGGATAGATGTTTTTCCAAAGAAGACATAGAGATGGTCAACAGGTAAATGAAAAGATGCTCAACATCACTAGCTATTAGGGAAATGCAAATCAAAACTACAATGTGATATCACCTCATACTTGTTAGAATGGTTATTAACAAAAGAAGTAAATAACTATGTGTGAGAGAATGTGGAGAAAAGGGAACCCTCATGCACTGATGCAATCACTGTGGAAAACAATATAGAAATTCCCCCCAAAATTAAAAATTGCATTAGTATGTGGTCCAGCAATTTCACTACTGGGTATTTATCCAAAGCAAATAAAAACACTAAATCAAAAATATGCATACACCTTCATGTTATTTGCAGCATTATTTACAGTAGCCAAGATATGGAAACAACCTGTTTCCATCAATGGTTAAATGAATGAAGAAATTCTGAGATATATATGCAATGGGATATCACTCAGCCCTAAAAGTGAATAGACACGGATGGAACTTGAAGGCATTATGCTAAGTGAAATAAGTCAAACAGAGAAAGACAAATATTATATAATCTCTCATGTTATTTTGTATATCTCTAAAAAAATCAAACTAATTGATTCAGAGAAGAGACTGGTGGTTGCCAGAGGCAGGGGGTGGAAGGTAGGAGAAATGGATAAACTTTTTTTTGGTTTAAATAAATTGAATAGAAAATTTAAAAAATGTGCATTGTGCTTTGGCTATCATTTATGGACAGGCACAGATCAGTGAGAATTTTGAGTTGTCTGATGCATGTGTTTGCAGTTGAGGCTCAACAGGGACTCTGCCTTTCTATTTCCGCTCTCATACTGTAAATGTGTCCTTCCTGCAATCTATTTAGTGCCATGTTTTTTTTTCCCCTTTTTTTGTTTTGTTGGTGATTTGCTGTTTAAAATGCCCTGATGCATAGAACTAACATGCTACTAGTGTTCTTAAGCACAAGACTGTGATGTGTCTTACAGAGAAAATGCATATGTTAGATTAACTTTACTCAGGCATGAGTTATAGTGCTATTGGCTCTGAGTTCAATGTTAATGAATCAATGAAGTATATTAAAATGTCTTCAAACAGAGACACATATAAAATAAGACTATGTACTGATCAGTTGATAAAAATATTGTGATCACAGGCTCACATTACTTAACCCTGAATTTCCTGAGGAATAGTTCTCTAATTTAGTGTTGGTGGTGACTTTACAGGGTGTAACTACTGTGAATAATGGGAATCAACTGTACTTTGGTCTTTTTACTCATAGCATTTAGCACAAGTTATAAGTATATGTTTATTTGTGTAATTTTTATATGTCTGTCTTTTCTGCTATAATGTAAGCTTCTGAAGAACAGGGACTAAAATGATTTCATTTGATTAGATTCCCACTACCTGATATAATGCCTAGTATTTATAATTGGTGCTTGGTAAAATATGTTGCATGAATAATTAAATGAATGACTGAATGAAAAAGGTGCCTATAGCTGTGTGGTACAGAGGAATACCTGGGAAGGGAGACAAGCAGCTCATTACAGAGGGAGGTCACAGGCTGTAATAGGAGAAACCATTGGTCTATTCTCCTTTTCCATTCTAGTAACTCTTGCCCTATAGTGATGACTATAGTCAATGTATAATGGAAGAATTTTCCACTGAAAAAAATATGTGTTTCAGGTGCCAGAGCAAAATACTACCTTTTACATAGTTTAGTATCCTTTCATTGTACTTATAGTAAAAACAGTCAAGTAGCTCCTGCAACCTGGTGACTGCAAATACCAGACAGATTTAGAAGGGGCATGGAATTTGTTTCCCTCTTCCTGCTGAAGGCCCCAAGTTCACCCTCATAGTGGCCAAAACTCCTTTTGGGGTTATATCTGTTAACATACCCCAGGCAGAAAGCCTGGAATGCATCTCTACACTATGTTTGTTGAAATTAAATAACTCAGGCCTTTCTAGGTGTCCTGACATAATATGGCCAGACAGATACTTATTCATTTAGTAACTTCAGATGGTGGATGACAGAACATAATCCACCTATCAGAAAGCTATTTTGAGGAGTCAGTCAGTTGGGCCATCAGGAAAAGGAAGTCAAAATAAATCCAGGGCCAAGTTAGGGAAGCTTTATACGACTTAGTAAAGGAGTGTTTAAAAGCTGATCTTAATGTGTAGGCATGAATGGTAAGTAACTTATTTTGTGTTTACCTATCTAGAAGGATCTGAGGGTCATCAGGAAGTGTTTTCCCACCACATGTTCCATAGTGAGGTATTTTATTATACCCAAACTATGCTCTTTGTTCTCTTCCACAGGACAGACCCTTTTTTTCTTTCAGCCTTACTTAATCATACTATTATTCAAAACCCCACTCCTGTATGAAGTCTTTTTGAAAATTAGATCTCAGTGCCCTCTCTGAAGTCCAATGTCTGACTGTCTGAGTACCCTAGCACCCCTTTGCCTTTATTACTGATAAACAGTAAGATAACTAACATAATATGGCTGTATGGATATGTTTTCCTGAAGGATGTTACATGGTATTGGAGGACAGGGACCATGTCCAGCATTTCCTATCACAATCTCTTGCACAATCTCCTCCTACCATTTTTCTTCTCAGGCTTGCTCCAGTCCAGATTTAGTTTATTTCTTCTGTCTTCATCAATCACACTAGTTGATTTTCCAGGATCATATTTAAAAATCTGTAGGCCTTCCACTGCCAGTCTGCCCAAGGTATGGCTCAGGGTATTTTTCCTAATGACTAGAACCCTAGATGGAGGGCCAAATCTTCTTGTGCCCCAGCTGGAGATTGGAACACTTCGGGCATCCCCAGAATGACTTCTGCAACAGGTTAAGGCCAACCTGGCTTATTGGTGAGCAAGACCAGGTAACTCTCAACCCTGATGTTCTTCAGTTTCCTCCTACCTTAGACATTTCAGTCTTTTAGATCTTTTCCCAGTTACATAATTTATTTTGTGAGTGTCTAAGTTGAATCTTTTTGGGGAAGTCTTTTGCATATTCTGAAGCTTGTTCTCTTTGCATGCTGCCCATGTCTCTGTTTCCATTAATCTGCTTTTCTCTCCATATCCTTCTCTGTTGAATATTCTTTCCTTTGTGAGGGTAAGTTACTCATTGTAGTATGGATGATGCTTCTAGAACTGTAATGGGGACTGTGATTCACAAGTCCCCTTTTGAAAGGTCCTGGAGAGGAGAGAATTGGAGCACTGCTTTTAGGGCTCTTAAGCCAAAGACCTCCCCTATTCCATCTGAGGCCACATTGGGCAGGACCTGAACATTGTGGTGCCTGGGCCCTGGCATTCCTCCCTTTTGCCCTATTTTCTACTTTGTTTCCTATTGTTAGGAAAAAGAAGCATATTCCCCCTTCTTTGGCCAATTTCCTATGCTCTAGGTCAAGCTTTCTCATCCTTGTTATGCTCAGAATTTTGGGCCAGATAGTGAGTGTGGGCTGTCTTATGTATTATAAGATGTTACATAAAATTAGCTAGGTTTGTTTAGTTTGGTTTTTTTTTTTTTTTGTAAAAACTCTTTGTGACAAATTCCAACCTTGTCCTCAGTGAACTACGGGAAAAGAGGAATTTCCCACACAACATTAGTTTTCTATTTCTGGGTTACAGATTGCTACAAATTCAATGATTTAAAACTACACAGATTTATTATCTCACAGTTTCTGTGAGTCAGGGTCCAGGTACAGATTAGCTGGGTCCTCTGCTCTGGGTCTCACCAGGCTGAAGTGAATGTGTCCACAAGGTTATAATGTCACCTAGGGTTTTAGGGTTCTCTTCTAAGCTCACTAATTTTTGGCAGAATTTATTTTCTTGTAGTTATAGGACTGAGGTCTCCTTTTATTCCCCTGGCCATTGGCTTAGCATTTAACCACATGATTAAACCTCTGCTGCTTTGAATGTCTCTGACTTATTTTGAAGTGATCACCTGATTAGGTCAGGCCCACCCAGGCTAATTTCCCTAAAATAAAGTCAATTGATGAAGGATTTTAATTGCATCTGCAAAATCCCTTCACAGTAGAACCTAAAGGAGTGTTTGATTGGATAAATGACATGTTTATACCAGGGTCTGGGGATCTTGAGGCACCATGTTAGAATTTTGCCTACCACATACAACTTGGTCAAAAGAAGGGTAGTGATGGAACTAAGAAAAAAAATGTACAGGGCAGGGGGTGGATTGTGTTCCTTTGGGTCAAGGCTTTTCCCAATTGGTTATTCATAATAACAGGGAGTGTGATTGGATTATTGGGTAAGTCTCTTCAGCAACATGGCTCCTTTTGCAGAAGGCAGGGATGCCTTTGATCATGATCTGCACCACTCCCTCCTTGCTACCCTAAGCTGCTTATTTGGCATTCAGGACAAATATTCATTTTTTTTTCCCACCTGTGATTTTTCAAGTTAGATTAGACTGTGATTTGAAACAATTAAGGGCAATGTGGTGTAGAAAAAAAAACCACTTCATTTGACAAATACCTTTCTAGCTTTTGCAAGTGTTCTCTCTCCATGATTCAGCAAAGAGAGATGAGGAAGGAGTCACACAGCCAGGAAGGAAACTCTATCATTTCAGGGAAGGGTGACTGAGTGTCTTGTGGCGGGGGTAAAAGTTGGAGGAAGTTATCTCTTTGGGAGAAAGAATAAACTGCTACTGGTGTGGGGACCTCAGGAGACAATGAATTTCTGTGTATGTGGGAATAAGAGAAAAAGGAGGAGATGTAATAGTGGCATTTTGGCCTGCCTCTCTTACAAGCAATTGAATGGGTGGGTTTGGCTACAGTAATTACAAAATTAACAAACATTTTTTACTACATTCTATGCAATGAATGTAGTATTTTAAGCTTTACATCCCCAGATCTTTTTTATTTTAAAAATTTTAAAAAGATTTTATTTATTTATCTTCAGAGAGAGGGGATGGGAGGGAGAAAAAGAGGAAGAGAAACATCAATGTGGGGTTGGCTGTTGGCTCATTCCCCATTGGGGACCAGGCCTGTAAGCCAGGCATGTGCTCTGACTGGGAATCAAATCAGTGACCCTTTGGTTCGGAGGCCTGCGCTCAATCTACTGAGCCACACCAGCCTGAGGCACATCCCCAGATCTTTTGAGGTAGGTACTATTACCATCTCTGTCTTATAGATGAGGAAACTGAGGCACATACAAGTTAGATGCAAGTTCTCCAAACTATAGTTAATTACACACATGCTAAATTGTTTATGAGGAAGTGTGCTGATGTCTGCCACATATTATGAGATAGAGCAATGGCAAAAGCATGGTCTAATAGTGGCTGGAGGGGTGAATAATAAGTACATATATATAAAACAAATACAGTAAAAGATAAATGTTAGAATCTAGTGATGGATGCATGCATACTCACAGTAAAATTCTATCAACTTTTGTATATGTTCGAAATTTGAAAAAAGCAAATTGTCCAAGATTACACAGCTAAGTGGTAGAGCCAGGGTTCTAATCTAACCAGTCTAGCTCCAAAGTATGTGCTCTTACCAAGTATGCTAAACCGCCTCGCAGAAGCTGGTTTGGCAAAGAGGTATGGCACTCTATATTGAATGCTTTAAATCAGGTTACTCTCTCAAAGTCAACTGGTGTTTATAAGCTTTGCTGCGTAAACTATGAAACAGTGTAACACAGTCTCTGCCACAAGGAGTTCAGGGTCTTGTTGGGGTGACAAGATGCATATATCTTAATTAGTGTTAGAGGAGATAAATTAAGGGAGTAGGGCTCTGGAGGAGGACTAGTGGGAACTGAATCAAAGGCATGGATTGGGGCACTGGTGTTCTCCTCAAAGGTAAGAGAAAGGAGGAGAGCAAGAGTGCCGAGTTTGAGATATTTGAGGTAGAGTGGAGGAAGCTTGGTCCTGATAAGTCTATCTTACAGTCGGAGGTGAGATCATTTTCCAAGAAAAAGTAGGTAGAAGCCAGTGCATTAAGAAAAATGGACAAGAGTTAGACTAGAATATATTTTGGGCAGTAGGTAGATTCCAGTTTGGTCCGGAGGGCAAGTATTTGTAGTGGTTATAATTTTTTAGTCAAGTTAATTGCAGCCTATTAGAAATAGGGCAGGACAAGTCAGGAAGTAGGATAGGATCAGAGGAAGACAAGAAGGAAACCAAGGAATGAATGTAAGGTGACTTTGATAGGAGAACAATAATGAGGACAGAAAGTCCAGCTCTCCCTCCTTGAAAGTCATCTGCTTGAACCTCCTGTTCATGTAAGAATTTGGCTGCTCCCTCCATCCTGTGATTGACTTGCAAACCTTTCAAACCACAGTATCAGCTCTGGCAACCTTACCTCTCAGGCCTTAGTTCAAGGGTTAATTGTAAGCACTGTTTCAAAGTTCACCAAATCAAATAGCCTTCATTCTGTGCTCATTTTCTTCACTACTTTTCTCTGTGCTCACTCTCTTTCTGATAACTTTTCTCTCTTTCATGATGATTTCCTCTTGGTTCCCCTTCTACTTTCTGATTGCCACTTTCCAGTCTCTCTGGTCAAAACATTCTACTTCTTACTCCTTTTTCTTCAAGTAATTGGGCCCAGGAGTCCAACCTTGGCCCTCTTCCACTCTTACTCTAGAAGGTCTCTCTCAGATTTCTAAGAGAGCCTGTTAATTGTCATGGCTTTAAAAATGATCTCTTTCAAGATCATACTCAAATATTTACCTGCAGACTTGACCCTTTTCTGGAGCTTCAGATCCACATATTCAATTGGCTGGTAAAATCTCCACCTGGATGCCCCTCAAGTAGCCCAAATTAAACGTGTCTTCAACAGCAAGTTGCTTCTTCAATTCTGTGGGAGTCTCTTTTTCCCATTACGGGAGTCAGTTCCTGGAGGGCAGACCCTGGGCTCCTTGGTTGTCTTCATACACTGGAGCTAAGCCAGGATTACAATGAGAAGAACAGACCCTATCCTTGCATAAGCCTTAACAAAAGGGTGATCTTGGAGGAGTTAGTTAGTAGCAGGTAGAAAAGAGGGCTGAGTGATGGTGGGCACTGCTGTGTTTTGCATGTGGACATGATTCACACACTTCGGTACATTAGCCATTACGCCTTGTGGCATCCCTAGTCCCACTACTCCAAGGTTTGCTCATACACATATGGACTGATGCTTGGACCTTTCTCATGTCTGCTGGGAAAGCACATCACCTCCATGCACAAATTCTGCACATGTTCCCCCATCAGCCTCAATTTAAATAAACTTCAGAATCAGGGAGGAGTGGAGAATGGGGCCTGGGAAGGCAAGGCATGTTTTAACTGCTCCATTGTCCTTCGAGTAACACTCCTACCCTCTAACCAGGGACTGACTGTGCCCTAGAGCTGGGGTTGAGGGATTGTAGGCTAAACAAATGTATACCATATTTTCTGTCATTTATGTTTGAGTATGGCTTTTTATTTCCTGTGCAAAACCCTGTGAGGCAGGCTAGGAAGCCACTATTATCTTTGCTCTGTAGCTGAGAAAACTTAGGCCTCAAAAGAAGTGATTGGAGACAGAGGTGGGCCTAGGAGTTTTGGACTGCTTATCTGCAGTTCAGAACACTTGTCACTGTCCCACACCTCTAAGTTCAATCAGTTCCTAGAGATCCTGGTTTCTAATTCAGGGAAGTAGTCAGGATTTAAGGGAGATGCTGCTGGGGCCCAGTTGAGCTGGAATTGTTTGCTTTGCTTAGGAGATAATGGGGCAATCAGAGAGCAAGGGACCTGTGAGCTGCTGTGAGAAGAGAGGGAGGGGTTTGGGATTTGGGCCCAGGAATTCCCATCAGGAATGAAACACTTTCCACCTGCTGCGCCTAAAGCGCCTAAGTCCGTCATGGAATTTGCGTGCAGACAGTTAGATTGGACTTTGGAAACAGAGGATGAAAAACGAGTTTCCTTCTTTCTGTTCACAAAGGCCAGCCAAGAGCCAGAGCTGGAGCCAGGCCTCTGGTTGTAAACTAAACAACAGAACCAGTTATCGGTTTCAAGTCTGACTGCCTGCGCTTGTAAGGACTCTGGAACTTGGAAATGATCCCTTACTCTTTTTAAACCAGCAGAAAGGTATATGGTTGTCAAGACCCCAGAGAGAATGGCAGGTACACTCGTAGGTGGAGTGGGAGGCTGAAAGTGCTGGTTAGAATGTATTTAGTAATTTTATTTCTTTAATTCTCCCATTATGTCTATGAAAAACTTGCTGGGAAAAACCTAGCTTGGGGATGGGTGGGTGGAGGTGGGGATTAGGTAGTCAATATCAAGGCACAAAGTGCCCTGAAATTAGGAGCTGGGAGCTTAAAATGATATTAACTTCCTGGGACCTAAGGATAGCCCATAAAGTGCTCCAGGAGACTAATACTCTAGTCAGTTCTTGACAGGATGGGAGACAATATATAAAATGTGGCATTGTCAAGGCACCTGTCTTTGAGTCTTGGCTCTTCCACCTATTAAGTGTGGGCAAAAAAAAGACACGTCTGGTCACTCTGTGTCTCAGTTGCCTTTTATGTTAAATGGGGATGATGCTTATCTAACTCACAGGATTGTTGAGAGTATTTTTAAATCTATCTATCTATCTACCTATCTATCTCCTCACCTGGAGGACATGCTCATTGATCTTAGAGAGAGGGGAAGGGGGAGGGGGAGAGAGAGAGGGAGAGAGAGGGAGAGAGAGAGAGACATTGATCAATTGCCTCTCACAGTGAACCTAGTGAACCTAGTGAACCTTGAACCTATGAACCTAGGCTATTGCCCTGACTGGGAGTCGAACCAACAACCTTTTGATTTACCGGACAATGCTCCAACCAATAACCACACTGGCCAGGGTTGTTGAGAGGGTTGAATAACCACCACAAACGTGAAAAAGATCTGATAGGCTAGAATACCTGGTGCAAATATGAGGAGTCAATGTCATTATTACTACATGGCCTTTTGGCTTCTCTTAAGTAGCACCTTTAGGAGAGAATAAGGAAATCCCAGGATCATGGGGAAAATACAAACAAGTGTTTTTGAGTATGGGTGACCTCTAAAGAGGAAAAATGCAGGTTGGGGAGGTTGGAGCTCTTCCAACGATATCTGTTCTCCTGAATATATGTTCACCTTGTCCTCAGGGCTGAGGTGTTGAGTTAGGCTTTCACAACTCCCTTTTGGATATAATTCTTGGTCACCTCTCTGCCTGGTTGGAATTTGAGCAGGCAAATAAAACTAAGTTTAGGAGTTAGAGTCCTGTTAAAGGCCAGTCAGCTTTACATCAAAATGAAGATTGGCTCCATAAACACTGGTTGATGCAACATTCAGCCCAGCCAGACGGGCAGTGTCAAGTCAGGGGAGAGCACTCAAGTAGCAGTGAAGCCAGAGTTTATGCTCTGGCTCAGATCCTTCCCAGTTGTGACGCCTTACGTGAGCTGAGAGTTGTGTGTATATTATGGAATGAGAAAGAGTATGTGAGAAATCCTTCTATGTTGTATGGCAGCATAGAATTGAAGCAGTTATTAATATTACTTATGTAATGTAGGGAATTGCTGTTTTTGTTTCTCTGTCCTCGAATGTGACTCCTTAAATATGATGTCTTCAGGTGCAAAGGGGACAGGCATATTGGATTGGTATATATCATTTTCATTTATTAGATAAACAATTGAAAATGCAGGATCTATTGGTTTTGTCATCACTAGCATATTTTAAAAAGATATTATTTATTTAGTTTTAGAAAGAGAGGAAAGGAAGGAGAAAGACAGGGAGAGGAACATCAATGTGTGAGAGAAACATCAATTGGTTGCCTCTCTCACGCCCTGACCAGGGACTGGTTTGCAAGCCAGGCATAGTCCTTGACTGTGAATTAAACTGGCGACTTTTCACTTTGCCAGGCTACTCCCAACCAGCTGAGCCACACCAACCAGGGCTCATCGTTAGCATATTTGAAGAGCAGGTTTATTCAATAGTTTAGGAGCACCTTAAAGATTTCCACCCAGATATGACATTCATGTTGGGGGGTAATGGACATGTAGAATTAGAAGGGGTGATAGTTGTACAATACTGTGAATATACTAAAAACACCACTGAAATTACTTTAAAATAAAACATTTTATTTCAATTTTAAAATTTACAAAAAAAAAAAACAAAAAAAAACACCCTACCCGGAAGTCATGAGAGTAGTGACGCCTACATCTGAAGCAGTGAGAACAGGTGCAGAGCAGGAAAGTTAAACATTGTTTTTTACTGTGTGAACTGTGTACTTGTGAGAGATAGGGGAGTCTTTTGGGTGGTGTATGTGAGAGAGACAGACTACTGAGATATAAATGCAGTACATCCCAGAAACTGTCAAGATGGAGTAGCACAGATAATGGAAGTGAAAATTCCAAAGGGTCCCTATTGGCTCCAGGGATGAGTAGTCTACTTATACTTCTCTGGGGGGCAAGGGAACCAGTTACTGTTGTAAACGCAAACTTAGATTAACCAACAATTCTGGTTTTCCCAGAACTGAGGGCTTTCCTGAGATGGGGGGGGGAGACTTGGGGCTGTCTTTTTGTTTATTTTCTAAAAGTTCTAGCTTTTTTCTAGTTTTATTGAGTTATAATTGCCAATTTTTTTGTATATTTTAGTTTGTACAATGTGATTGTTTAAAATGTACAACATGGTGATTGAATACACATATTGTATAAGCATTACCACAATCAAATTGATCAATGCAACCATCACCTCACATAGTCATCAATTTTTGGTGTGTGGTGAGAACAATTGAGATCCATTCTCTTAGCAAATTTCAAGTATAAAAACAGTATTCTTAACTATAATCACAGTGCTGTATATTAGATCCCCAGAACTTATTTCTCTTATAACTGAATGTATTTACCCTTTGACCAATAATCATCCATTCATCAATGGATGAACAAATAAAGCAAACATGGGGCATACACACACACACACACACACACACACACACACACACACACACACAATGGAATATTATTCAGCCATGAGGAAGGAAGAAATCCTTCCATTTGTGACAGCATGGATGAACCTGGAGGTCCTTATGCTAAGTAAAAGAAGCTGTATACAGAAAGATAAATAGTTATGATATCACTTGCATGTGGAATCTTAAAAAGCCACACTAGCAGGAGCAAAGGTGGTGGTCAGGGTCTGGGAGGTGGGGAAGAAGGGACTTTCGATGTTAAAAGTGGGAATGTCCTGAGCAAACCAGGCTGGTCTAAAACTTATTAGCAGAGAGGGTGAAAGGTGAAAGTGTCCAAGGAATGCTTTACAGCCCTCTCATTTAGATGGAAGTGAAATGCTTTCATCAGTTGGGATAGGAGAAAACAATTCAGAAAGGAAAACAGAACAAAAAAAATGTGTGAAGGATACTAGACAATCAAAGCCATTGCCAAGATGGTGGTGAATTGGAACCTGTGTCAGGGGTAAAAAGAACATCTTTTTGTGTATTTCTGGGCCTTCAAAGTGGTAAGGGGTACCATGTACAGAGGATGAAATTTTTGGAAGCAGTAGCAGCAGTTTTGCTGTTTTGCAACAAAGCACAAAGAAGGTTCATACAAACTAGAGAATGGGGAAGAATAGGGTTCCTGGATCTCTAAGTCTAAAGCTAGATTGACAGTTTACTCTCTTTTGAGGCTGACAGATGTTATATCATACCTAGATCCCAAATGGCCAATTGAAGGTAGATTTCCTTTGGGATCTGTATTCAAGATGAGGCATTAATGTGAATGTTTTACTGAATATCTATAGTGAACTATGTTGTATGATCAAGTGTGTTAGGGATGAAATGATAAACAAGATTGACATGATTTCTGCCTTGATGGCAGGTAATCTTTTAAGGGCTACAAGAGAAGTATGGAGCTTCAGAGAGAATATAGGAGGCGGGATACCTGACATGGGCTGAGAGTCAGAGGAAGCTGTCCAGAGGAAAAGAGTTCTAAGCATAGGCCAGCAGGATAAATAAGGCATCCTGGGCACAGGGAACAATGTGGGCAAGACAAGGGAAAGCGCATGTGCATTTGAAGAATTACAGTAGAGTCCAGTATAGTTAGAGTAGGCTGTAACTGGCTAAGTGTGGTCTGCAGACCATCTGCATCAGAGTTACACAGGTTGCTTAAAAGTGCAGGTTCCCAGGTTTACTGTAGTTCTGTGGTGGGATCTGTGAATCTGCATTTTAATTTGTTCCTTTGATGCTTTTGATGCATTCTAATGTTCTATTTAATCTATAGATTATATATAATCTACATAGCATTTGTGTATTGAGAAAAAGAATATGTATATGTACTATTTAGGAGCTGAAGAGAAGATTAGAAAGGGCGGGAGGGACCACATTTTTGAAAGGCCTCTTTTCAACCTTTTTCACAAGTAAAAACAAACACTGCTCTTCCTAAGTCGAGGTCTGTGGGGCTCAACTACCCCAGTCTTTTCTGCAGGGGTAAGGGGATTGATACCTGTAATTTATTTAGGGCACGCTGTTCAGGAAGCTCTGCTGTTTGCCATGATAAGGACTATACACTCTGCCCAATAGGCAATGGGGATCTACTGAAAGATTTTAGAAAGAAAGTGACTTGAACTGATTTTTTGTTTTAAAAAACTATTCAGTTCACAGAGGGATTAGAGTGGGGCAAGATTAACGACATGAAGATTAGGTAGAAGACTATTGCAATAGCCAAGTTCTTCAACTCATCTGATATGATAAATAAAACATATATTGTTTTCATCAATGATTCTAGGTTAACAACATACTCCTTATCTCCCTGTTTTCTTTTATGCCTGTTATAATCAGATACTGCTATGAGTGTCAGGAACTGCAAGGAGAACATTCTGTCCCATATTTGAACTTAACTGATTATGATGGCAAAAATTCTTCCCCTCACTTGAAGTTTCTTAAATTGGAAATATGGGAAGCTAAAGGTAATGGAAGTCTTCCCTTATGGTTGACTCTGGGTTCTGTCCAGGGGACCCCCTCACTGAATGGGAGGGAGGTGAGATGCTAATTGTACATAAACCTGAAGAAGAAGTAATTGAAGGCCAGGGAGAGCGGTTAATGGGGGAACAAAGTGACCAAGGTAAACAGGGCACATTCTGCCTGACCCATGTCCCTTGGGATCTGTGGACAGTGATCCCTTGCCTCCAAGGATGGTAACCAGACTAAAGTAATCTCAAAGGCACAAAGGGATCTGCAGAGGTCAGTGCCATGCAAGCCTGGGGATTTGAAAAGCTACCTGTCTATGAAACATTTCTCATCTGGGGAAGAGCTAATTCATTCAGGGAGGAACCTGACTCCTGAAGATGTGTGGTGTGGTCTGACCCTGGCTGCTCAGGGTCAGTCTTCCCACCCTAATTAAGACTTTGCTGCAGGTAAAAGAAACAGCTGCTGCTGTCCAGAGTAAATTAGTCACAAAGAAACCTGCTCCTCATTCTGTCTCCTGGCTTCCCATAAATGCCTGAAGCTCAGCCTTAGACTTGGTATGTACTTTTAATTATTTCAAGAGCTGGCATCGCTTGCCTCATAGTAAAAGTGTCATGAAATTACTGTAAGGTTGCATGAGTTTGGGCCATAAATCTTATTCACTTCGGCTACATCTCATACCTTAATTCACTGGAGTATAAAATGCCATTTACACTGGTTTTTAGTTCACTTAATCATAATTAAATGACCTCAGAGGGCAGTAATTCGTTGAGGCTCTTGCTTTGATGTGACACAAATAACAAACTTGGTTTGCCATGTGGACGGGTTCCTCCACACTTTTACATTGGCCACAGATCTCGTGGAGCATATAATGTCGGCTTTTTGGTGTGGGCATGTGCTCTGGTTACATGGAACATCTGGGCCACAGATGTGGTTGAGAGGACCAGTTCAATGGCCCCTTTGGAATTTTGTTGCACCATCTTCAGGCCTCTCTAGGCCTTCCCCTGGTTCCTTTCAGTTCTTTACAGAATGAGTGTTTGCCCCATGTTGAACCTAGATAAGAGGTGATGAGGGTACTTCCTTTTCCAGCTTATCATCCTTTTTGTTATTCTTTCTACAGTGACTAAGGTTTCAGCGACTCAAAGGCTTTCAAACTTTACCTCCAGGTGTAAGTTTCCCTAAGATGATGTCCCTAATCAATACCTGTTTCCTGGGATCCAAATCGTCAAGACCAACAGTGCTAGGGACCATTGTCATTTGTGCACTACATTTGGTAAAACCTTTGTTGTCTTCCCATCCAAATGGATTCCTCTCATCTTCTCTGTCATCAATGGCAGGCACGATCATCCTTGTGAATTCCCAAGTTCTATCCCTAAAGCTTGCGGTAGGCAGAATAGTGTGCCCAAACCTCTAAAGATGTCCACATCATAACCCTGGTACCTGTGAATATGTTGTTTCAGGGCAGTGAAGAATTAAGGCTGTAGGAATGAAAGGAGTTAAGGTGGCTAGATGGATCATCTGGAGATGGGGAGAGGCGCCTGCCCTACAGGGTGGGCCCGGTGCAATCCCAGGGCGCTTAAATGTGGCAGAGGGAGGCCGAGGGGGGAGGCACAGGTGGAAGTGACTGGGAATGAAAGGTTCAGAGAGATGCCATGCTGCTGGGTTTGGAGGTGGAGGCAGAGGGTCCTGAGGCAGGGAACGTGGGTGCCTGTGGAAGGTGGAAAGGTGAGGAGAAGAGTTCTCCCCTGGAGCCTCCAAAAAGGAACACA
>PVKM010017359.1:0-25970 GCA_004027735.1 Carollia perspicillata
CACTGGACCCTATAGGACATTTACTACATTAGGCCACATTACCAAAACACGAAGTCAAGGCAGCTACACCTAATACATAGAAACAAACACAGGGAGGCTGTCAAAAATGAGCAGGCAAATAAACATGGCCCAAATGAAAGAACAGATCAAAACTCCAGAGAAAGAACTAAACAAAAGGAAGGTAAGCAATCTATCAGAAGCAGAGTTCAAAACACTGGTTATAGGGATGCTCAAGGAACTCAGTAAGGACCTCAACAGCATAGAAAGGATCTAGTCAGAAATGAAGGCTACACTAATTGAAATAAAGAACAATTCACAGTGAAACAACAGTAGAGTGGATGAAGCTGAAAATTAAGTCAATGATTTGGAACATAAAGAAGCAAAAAATAACCATACAGAACAAGAAGAAGAAAAAAGAATCCAAAAAAACAAGGATAGTGTAAGCAGCCTCTGGGATAACTTCAAGCTTTCCAACATTTGCATCATAGAGGTGCCTGAAGGAGAAGAGAAAGAGCAAGAAATTGGAAATCTATTTTAAAAAATAATGAAAGAAAACTTCCCTAATTTGGTGAAAGAAATAGTCATGCAAGTCAAGGAAGCATACAGAGTCCCAAACAAGATGGGCATGCAAAAAGGCTCACTCCAAGACACATCATAATTAAAACCCCAAAGGTTAAAGATAAAGAGAGAATTTTAAATGCAGCAAGAGAAAAGCAGTTAGTTACTCATAGGGGAGTTCCCATAAGACTGTCAGCTGATTTCTCACAAGGAACTTTGCAAGTAGGGATTAGCAAGAAATATTCAAAGTCATGAAAGGCAGGGACCTACAGCCAAGATTTCCTACCCAGTAATTCTATTGTTTAAAACTGAAGGGCATTTCCCCATCGAGAAAAAACTAAAGGAGTTCATCATCACTAAACCATTAGTGTATGAAATGTTAAAAGGACTTATTTAAGAAAAAGAAAATCAAAACTATGAACAATAAAATGGCAATACATACATATCTATCCACAATTGAATCTAAAAAACATACTAAACAAACAAGGAGAACAGAGACTGAATCATGGATACAGAGAGGGTTTGAATGGTTGCCAGATGGGAGGGGGGTGTGGGGAAATGAGTGAAAAGGTGAGGAGACAAAGAAGTTCAAATAGGTAGTTACAGATTAACCATGGGGATGTAAAGTATAGGAAATAAGAGTAGCCGAGGAACTTATACACATGACCCCACCATGGACATGAACAATGGTGGGGGGAATGCCTGAGGGAGTGGAGGATGCTGGGCAGAGGGGAGTAAAGGGGGAAAAAGTGGGACAATTGTAATAGCATAATCAATGAAATATAATAAAGCAATTAACATTGGGGTGAAGGTGGGAAGAATTCTCAAGCTCTGAATATATCATTACCTTAACTCTTCATTTCAAAATATTCACTAGGTATACTCAGTGTTTTTTTTAATGCATAAAGGAGACTATGGGAATATGGGTAGAGGGAAATCAAAATATAAACAATATACATCCTGGGTATATTTTATATTTTCCAAAATGATTACGAGCTTGTTTAAAGCTATACTTATCTATCTCTCTTCCCTGAGTTAAGCTTTTGGATGTAGAGGGAAAAAATCTAAATTCATTTTATCACACTATCTGTCATTATACAAAAATACTACCCAAACTTTGTAGCTCAAAACAGCACCCACTTATTATCTCAGTTTCTGTGAGTCAGGAGTCTTGGCAGTCCTTAGGTGGGTCCTCTGCTCAGGGTTCTCACAAGGCTTCTATCAATGTGCCTGATCTCATCTGAAACTCAACTGGGGAAGGATGCGCTTTCAAACTTACTCAAGTGTTTTGAACTAAGTCTCTTGCAATTGCTGGCTGTCAGCTGGAGACTGCCCTCAGTTTACAGAGGCTGCCTGTGGTCCCTTGGTACACAGTGCTCCTCAATGTGGCTTCCTGTCAGAACCAGCAGTGAGGGAGGGAGGAGGAGGAGAGGGAGACAAAGAAGGGGAGGGTAGAGAGACCAGCACGACAGGTACTACAATCTTATGTAACAAACACATAATTACATACATGTAATCACTATATCCTATCACTTTGCCATGTTCTATTGGTTGGAAGCATGTCACAGGTCCTGTCCACACTCAAGTGGAAGGGATCTCACAAGGGCATGAGGACCAGGAGGCAGGGGACATGGAGGCCACCTCAAGAACTTGTCTGCTACAATCCTCTATTTTAATAGTTGCCAGATTTAGTTTTAGTGGAAGAAAAGAATGACAACATTGATTTTTAAGTCAAAGAAGTCTCCATTCCACTCCCCACCTCCAACCCATTAACAGAGTATGGGTTCTTTTGATGTATTACTTTGAAATGATTGTGAGAACTAGATAAACATTTGCCTATGATTCAAACTTGAAAATAGATTCCTTTTCATAAAAATATATTTTGCTAAATAAGCTTCGTGCACAATAAGCGTATCTGGTTCTGGTTTTCTCCACGGTTGCTTACCGGCTGCAGGCTGCTGAGAAGAAAGTAGGGTGCTGTGTTTTCACGCATCTTTCCCTGGGAAGCCCCTCAGCCGGCACCAGGAAACAGGGACATCTGTCACACATTGTGCCTCAGGATACAAAACGGACCAAATACTAGTCCCAAGATGACATACTTTCCAGCACTGTGGTGAGACAGTTATTTCATCTTAGCTTAACAACCATGCATCACCACTCCCTCTATAGGCTATAATAAATCCAAACCACTCCTTGTGAATTTTAGATGACACGATCACAATTATGGATAATGCCATATGTGACGGTACAAGGTTAAAGACATTGCCAAAGGCTATACTAAAAAGAACTAAAGATAGACCTGATACTTGCCGTTTTGACATTGAGCTCACCCTTCAAAACGTAAGGTCACACCATCCACTTTCTAATGTAGTGATGTGCAGTACTTAAATGATCTGACTTGGAGATTACTGGCATTATCAATAACCAATACCTCCCAGCCCCATAGCTTTTACATTTTTCAAAACATACTCGTAACTCTTACCTCAGTTTGGATAAGTAAAAATGGAATCAAGCATGATTTACCCCTACAGGTTTCTCATCTGACTTTTATTATATGCAGTGAGTTTTCTCTCTCTTTTGCAATGAAAATTACATTACGACCTTTTCTTCAAAGCACGGCTCCTACTACCCCTCAGGTGAGGAAGCCTTCTGACAGCGCCCTCTGCGGGGGCTGGCACGTCTGCCCCTTCACACGCCCTCTGCAGGGAAGATCTGTTACTGTGTCTCATTCAGAAACTTGCGTTGTTTTTCAAGTGTTTTCTACTTCATTTGCTAGACGGAAACCTCAGGAAGGGGAGGGATTTTATATGTTTCTGTTTCTCTCTGGGGTTGCCCCTGTCATGCCTCATAAAAGCACTCTCGCTCATAGAAACATTCAGAATGGGTATCAGTGGTCCGACATCCGGCTGCTGATGGAAAGATCGTCACCATTTCTGCGCGTTTCCCCTGCTTTTCCTGTGCCCCGGTGGTAGGCTGGAAAAAACAACTGCCTTCTTTTGCCCCTGGCTACTAGCACTCATCTTACAAAGCTATCTGAAGAACTTTATTCATTCTCTAAAGCAATACAGCCCAGTGTATTTTTTGAAGCATGACGTTTAAACTTTAAAAAATCACAGAATTCGTTTTTCAAAATCTTACAGGGAATTCTCAACCTATATAAGACATCAAACCAATTTTGCTCTGATGGCAGGTGAGGGGGAGTGGCAGGTGGGGGGTGGGAGCAGAGCTAGCCTGCCTTCCCACCTGCCCTCCACCTCCATCCCAGGGCCTCCCTTCCGCAGCCTCAGGAACCAACGGGCACTCTCTCTCCAAGGCAGCAACTTCTGAATCTCATTCCCACCAACTACAGTCCCTGGGAGCTGGCCACGGAGCCACGTTCAGACGTGAGGGAAGCTGCTGTTCTTCCCTCCAAGGTGACACTTGGGTCTATTTCTCTAGGAATGATAATTAGTTCGTGTTGATTTATTCACATTAGCATTATGTTAATGTTATCGATATTTTCAAGGACTGTGAGATATCTTACATTAGCAGTTTCTTTCAAGAATAATGAGAGAAAGAATGAGTTGACTTGGCCACCCCAAGTTTAAAGGTAGGACTAATCAAGCTCCTTTCAAAATGTCACATGCTGACCCAACCAGGTTCCCTGGACACATTTCAAAATTATAATGGCTAAGAACAATGCTCTGTGTGTGTCCCCACAAACAACACTTCAAAAGAAGTATTTCACCCTCCACTTACAGTTTTTAAAAACTGACGCTAGGAAATAGCCACACTAGCCTCTTGCACCCACGGCAATCTGTCTCCAAGACACACGCTCTTTCCAGAAGTCGGTCCGTGGAGACACGTGTTGCCTTTGGGAAGGAGCAGAGTTCCCTCTTTTCTTGACAAGTTACTTAACCTTTCGCAGTCTCAGTTCCCACCGATCACGTAGGCCACAGTGAGAACTAAATGAGTCAACACATGTACGGTGCTTGGCAAAGTCTCTGGAATACAGTAAGGTGTCCAGTACACATTTTTCACCATTATTATGATTTATTAATAAATTTGAATTTTAAGTTAGACTTTCCTTAATCATTCTGCACTACTCCTTGGTTTACCCGGAGTTATAAAAGGGGAGGTTTTAGCTTCGGTCAAAGATCAGGATGACTTGTGAATTGAAAGAAGCCACCGCAGAGTCTCTCTTTGTGTACACTTAAGACCTGTCTGTACCTTCCTGCTAAATTAGTTTCATGCTTAGGGAATATCAAGAGGTTGCTGAGTTCATCTTCAAGTGGTGGCCTGGTCCCTACTGAATTAATCTGCATTGGTTTGAAATACCTCCAGAGAAAGAGATTTTATAGCTTCCTGCGGTGATCGATTCAAATGTCACACTTGGACAGACCCAGAGCCATGAGCTCAGAGGTTAGTGTTTCATTTCGGGCGTGAGGTCTGGAATACGGAAAACGTAATCTACAGTCTTCCTAGAGAGACCGGACTATTTCACAAAGGGGCTTTTTGAACTTCAGCTGACATCCTTCCTTCTAAATCAACGTGTAATCCATTCATCCTCCCATTCTTCCTTGGAACTAATGAATATCTCAATTTAAAAACTGCACTGTTTATGGGAGAAAGTCATTCTCCTTTGGAACTGCGGAACTTGGGAAGGAGTGATTTCCTGCAAACCAAGCCCAGTTAACAGAGCAAATTTGGGGCAAGGAAAGCACAGGGAGTGCTTAACTTGTTGTAGTGAGGTATTAAGAAAAGCTCTAGACTGCAAATAAGGAGAAACAGATTTCGCATCAGGCATCTTCATTTACCGATCATCTGGCTTTAGGCAAACCCACACACAGGGCATGATGACAACTACCCGTTTATTGCATAGGCATGTTGTGACAATCAAGTGAGACCGTGCTAAGTAAAGTGCATCAGTGACTAAAACAGTGAGTAACAGGTGCCTCCCCAGGGGAAGATCTCTGCTGCCACCAAAGTTAAAGCCTGACCTACAATCCTCACAGCATGACACAGGCACCCCAACTTCTGAGCTCCCTCTACCCCTGCAGGACAGGGACTGCCTTGACATCTGTTCCTCCTGGTGGTTGAGTGAGTGCCTGGTGTGCAGAGACACAGACATGGAACCCACCTGCCCAAGTAAGGGGCAGAATCTGACTGTGGAATTCCCAATGTCATGAAGCCAGTTTTCTCCTTAAAACTGAGGTCCACTGCCGCGAGGTGCCACCAACTTTCCCCGCTGCTGCCACAGCACTGGAACTAAGGGAGATGCTTGAGTCAGTCTAGAATCGGGCAAAAGCTGTCTATTTGACGGGGTTCCTGGCACTGGCAATGGCTTCGAGGCAGGGCGTGCACCCCAAGGCAGCCCTTCTGGAATATTCAACTCTTACCACCCTCTTTCTTCTGGCACAAAAGTGAAGCTTCATTCGCTTTCCTTTAGAAGCATCACCATATTGTTATCCTGGGCCCCAAGTGAGACCTGCGACACCCCCATTTTTTTTCTGTAGAGATCCAAGGTGTCCTCATCACTCAGAGATTCTGCCATCTGGTCTCCCTTTGTCCAGGGGAAATGGGCCGTTCTCTTAGGCCACTGGGGCCTGGCTTCTCCCATCTCTTCTCTTCTCCTCCCTCATCAACTTTCTCCCCTGGTTCATGTATAACCTGCAGACCTGAACCCCTACCCCACCTCACAGCAGAACCTTACCATCACCTCTAAATGGTGAATTGTTATTATGACGCTTGTCATAATTATTATTGTAATTTAAAGATCATCCTGAAGTTGGGTGCTGTTTCCAGCTGAGTAAAACAAGTCACAACGTTATTTTTCTGTCTCCTACATTTAAAAAAAGGGTAAGCTCAAGAATCAAGAGTAGAGAGAAAAGCCTTAGTAAATAATAACAGACACCATTTTAAATGCTATCTCATTTAATCCTCCATGCAGACCAATGACTTAGGTGCCACTCTTATCAGCTCCATTTAACAAATGATTATACTGAGGCTTTGAGATGTTATGTTACCCCCTGTTACACAATTAATAAGCAGCAGAACCAGGATGCAAACCCTTATACTGCACTGCCTGTGAAATAATTAACCAAGGGCCCTTTTCTCCTCACTGACAGTTTAGTATATGCACGAGAAAACAGCGACTCTGAATTAATACAGATACAAGACAAAGCAAGATAAGGGTTTAAAATCCCAAATCAAACATCTTCCTTAGGATCGAGGAAAAACTACGGTTTAGTTAAATGGCAATTAGTAATAGTCAAATTCGCTGCCAGTATTTGAGCATTTCTTTCTATTACCTTAAATACACATTAAAGTATTTGTAGTCCGTGGATAATTTACATCATTTTAGTAGAAGCACACAATTGGCTGGACTGTGTATGGGTAAAACGAGCCCTTTTTTATAAGCTTGCTGCCGTTACTGGTAAAGAATGAAGGCTCTAATGAAAGAACAAGTATGATAGGATTATTTCACCATCCTGATGTGTATGAGATCTCTGCACCCATCTAAGTTCTGATGAATGACAAAACCACGCAAAACTCAACATGTCTAAATACTTAGAGAAGAGCCCAGACTTGGAAGCCCCAGGACCCCATCCCCTCCCAGAAGATGCCCGCCTCCCCCACGCCTCCTCCGGTCCAGACTTGCTGGGTCTTTATCCACAGCCCTTTTATATAAGCCTGCTACCAGTTAATGAAAGCTTTCAGGCAGTGACATAGTGGCAATTACATCAGCATGCTCTTCAATACAGCCTTTAAAATAGGCCACAGCTCTTGGGAGTGGAAACATTGTCGGAAGGATCCCCACCACCGCCCTCCCCAACATTGATTTCACTAAATTTAGAAAGAAAATACAGCACGTATAAGTTTTTTTCTGCCCATGAATCTCTATTTGTAAACACATGTGTCTTTTAACTTGTAAACATGAACTAATGAGAACCCCTTCATTGGTAGGGTAAGAGACTGGCGTTGATAAAGATGCCTCCACTAATAACAGGGATTAACAGTCAGCAGGAGGACTCGGGGTCCTCCTTCCCTTGTGTTCACATCTACAGACTTGAAATCAGCAATATCATTAATAGGCCACATCTACAGGCTGGCAGCAGGTTGCCCACCAATAGTCTGAGTGACGATTGGTTCATCTGAAGAGGAGGATGTTCATTGCTCACAGTTGGGAAACTTGACCATCAAAGCAGCACACAAGCAGCACACAGCTCTCTCAAAGAAAGAAAGGGCACACTCATGTTGCTTTGTTCTTCAAAGCCCATCTTTCCAATGGGGGTTACAGGGGAGGAAATGCATGCTTTTATCCAAATGATAATTGCTGTCACACAGTCGCGTAGGAAATCATTTCCACTGTGCCCTGAATCATCAGAATCTGTCACTTCCACTTATTTCCCTAGACTTATACCCCTCATGGCTTTTCTCTTTCCAACAGTTAGTAATGCCTTTATTCTCGCATTCAAATTAATTTAGCACATATTTACTGAGCACCTACTACTGAGCATACCAGGCCAGCGATAAGTAAAAGATTGTTCCGGTCTTCAAAATCTCACACTAGAATAAGGGAAAGAGAGGTTTAGAGAGGCGTTGCATTAACAAAGTTGTGGAAAACATACAGAGAAAGAATGGAGAATCAAGCGACGGATCCTACTTGGATGGGTCAAGGAAGGCATCCCTCACACACCGGAAAGAGATGTGTGAGCCAATCACTGACGTGCACTTGGTATACCTGCCAAAGCGAAGAGCATTCCTGAAGGAACAGGCACCAATGCCCAGAGACCTGCTGGGATCAGTTCAGCGTGCTAAGTGTGCAGACAAAGTGAAACAAGGATGGAGACGCTGGCAAAGGCAAAGTAATGGAAGTGCTTATTAAGGAGTTAATATTTGATGTTGCAAGCAATGCACAACCAACCACAAACCAACTTCAGTTTTAGAAAAATCACTCATGTTGCAGTATGCAGAGTGGACTGAAGAAGGGTATTAAAGAGACAGAAACCTATTACAACAGTCCAGGCATCGTGGGTGAGGGTGTGAACCAAGGCAGTCATGGAGGGATAAAGGAGAAAGGCCAACGCTTAAGGCTCAGAGGCAGACTAAAGAAGCAAACAGCAGGGATAAGAATCCAGTCTTAGGCTTGGGTTCTTTGAGAAGGGGCATGTAGAATCCAGCAGGAAGACAATCCGGGGGGAGGGCAATGAGTTCGTTCTTTCCAGAATAGCAACAGATGAGGTATAAGAAATGTTCTTCATTCATGAATCTATTATCAGGTACCATTTACCCTTCCATGTTGTTTTAGAGTACTAATTCTGAAAACTTTTGAAAAAGCAATTCAAGTGTTTCACAGTAAGCAATCTGAGTGGGCAGTGGGTAAAATCGTTAGCAGGGAACGACAGAGGAGGTTGGAACACCAGGGTTACACTAATGAGACGGGACTCTGGGAGCCTAGCGAACGCAGGAGATGCAAAACTCTGACCAGGCAGGAAGCCTGCCGGAAGCACAGGTGGGACACAGTCATTCATGCATGGGGACAAATCAACTTAGACATAATAAAGCCGAGGAGTTTGATCAGAACTGTTTGGGATCAGTGACTGGGTTAAACTAACAGGAAAGGAAAGCGCGCAAGGACAGGACACCCCCTGAGAAGGCAGCATGTACTTTGGTTTGAATTGATGAAAATAGGTGAGTGAGTCAGATAATTCTTTCTGCTTTGGTACCGGCAGTGATTGGGCAAGTGAGAAAATGGGAGAGGTTAAAAAAAGAAAAGCTCACTGAATAAGGAAGAAAGACAGAAGAGGCATAAGGATAACAGGACTGTCAGAGTAAAATACAGGGGTCATCGATAAGGGCAGCCTCCTATGGATACAGGCCAAGTTTAAACTCAGCAGTGAAGAACACATCTTAAAGGGCGAGTCAGAGTGGGGACAAAATGATTAGCTGCTCGGTCACAAATACTACAAGAACTCCAGCGTAGACTTGCACATTTTGAAGCCAACAGCGGTGAAGTCAAGACACCAGGTGCTGGTAGCACAATAATGAAACCATTGCTATGAAAGCCAATTGGACTAACTTAAATTTAATTCCCAATATGAGTTGTCATATGTGTGGTCAAATATAAAACGGAACAGAGAAACATGAAAAAACAATTACTGAACAGAGAGAACACTTCCATTCACTGTCGGTAAATAATGGACAGGTAGAATGATTTAGTGGGCCGAACTGCTGCGTCAGGGATTCTGGAATCCCTGATGACCCTATTAGAGACCGCCGTGGGCAAGTACCAGATACAGGCCCAAACTGCTCTTCCCTATGTTATCTGCTTAGGAGGTCCAGCTAATAGATACAGTTCTAGGGCTAAGAATTTCGAAAGGATTTAATTCTGCAAGTCAATTGCATGTAATATTTATCTGTAAGTTTATTTTAAAGATACATTTGCATACACATGCTAATGCCTCAGTCTATGCATATATGTATGAGACTATATGAAGATTTACAGTCATATGAGAAACATCTGAAAAGTTCAACTCGGTCAACTCGGTCTCAGCAGCTGTGCAGCACGAGAAACAGCAGAGGGATATATCCACAGAGGGATGAGCTTGGGCTTCAAAGGCCAAAAAAGACCAAAAGAACTCATGGCACAGTGGATTCCCAAAACAGCCTAAGCAGCGGTCTGTGAAATGACAGCTTTCTTAGAAGAGTGAGTATCCCACCTGGTCACACTGAGAGGAGGACACAGAGTTCAGGTCAACAGTGTTCATTTCACACTTACTCTGTGCAGGGCTCTCTGCCAAGTGTTCTGTGCTCACAGAGAGCCAAGCATCGGCCCCGGGACCAATCTCCTCTCTTATCTCGGTATTATCACCACTCAGCATTTGATGATGTGTTCAGTACTCTAGCTAGCAAATTTAATCCATAAGGCTGCAAATTCAATACAACTGAATCCAGGACCAAAATGGGAAATGAACGTAGATACTGGTTATTTCCTGGCTTTGGTCCCACATCGCCGTGTGGTAGTTTATGCGTACGATTTCCCTCCCACTCAAGCCCATAAATGCCTCCAGCTGCAGCGACCCCAAGCAGACGAATAACGCAGCCCCTCCATGTGTAATTAAAAGAAGAAAATGGGAGTCTACTTGGGAGTTGAGAGTAATAATAGTAATAATAATAGGCTTCTGGTACAGATTGCCAACTAAAGCAAACTTGAGGGGCTTTTAATCTCCATGGCTAAGCAGTGAAGGTTATTTTAATCAAGGACCAATAATGAGCTACACGTTTGAGGTGGTGGCTTTTAACCACTAATGAAAATGGTGAAAACTCACCACTTTCCTAATGTTCATCTGCTGGGGAAATGACTAGAAAACAATGTAAGAGGCAGCTGTACAGGAAGAATATTTGTCCCAGACAAGAGCAGGGAAGGAACAAGATGATTAGACGACGACAGGAAGGGCTGCACTGTTAATGAGGCGTGTGGGAAATGTTCCCTAGCTGATTGGCTGACATTTTTCTTGCCAGCGATGTTATTACTCACCTTGTGAAGTGAAGTCATTTTACAACATTAGGGCACAGTATTAACTCTGCAATACCCAAGAGTTTTCACACTACTGAAGAATCCATTGTTAAAACGGAAACCTACTGAATTCCTACTACGTGCCAGACTTTACAGACAGGAGTCCCCAGACCTCTAATTGGTTGTCTGGGCTGCCTGAGAGGCTTCAGAGGGTGGGAGCAGTGTCAGCCTCTCCAGCGCTGGACCAACGAACGGTACTACAGTGAAGGGTGCGCACACAGGCCCGCTGAGTCTTCTTCACTTCAACTGGCTGGGCTTCCAAATACTTTTTCCTAGTGGGCTAAACTATTTTAAAATCCTTTCAAAAGTTAAAAGAGTTGCCAGGTAAAATACAGGATGCCCATTTAAATTTGAACCCAATATAGTGATGAATATTTTTTAGTGGAAGTATATCCCAAACACTGCATGGGATATACTTCAATGAAAAATAAGTTATTTGCTGTTTTTCTGAAGTTCAAGATTAATGGAGCACCCTGGCAAAACCTGGCATAGCTGAGCTTTGTCAGAAAATCCTCAGGGTGGGGTGGGAGGCAGAAGAAACTGAGACTGAAGATCTGAGTAACTGGAGCACACTGGATGCTCCCCCTGGGTTCATTCCTTCCTTTCCTCTTTCCTTTTTTTCTTGCCCCTTGTTAGGCCTTAACGGAATAACAGGAAATTTATGTCCCTCTCCTCAGTGAGCATGCGCCTAATAAAACAAAAAGAGCAGTTATAATAAAATAAGACATGTGCCAGTGACAAAGAGGAGGCTAGGGGCACCCTCCTGTAGAAAGAGAGAGTAAAATACGGACCCTTATACAATAAGCAAACAGCCTTTAAAATACTTCTAAAACACAAAGACGCGAGGTGAAGGAGCTCATCATCACATGGGCCTTTTTCTCCATTCATCACATTCCTCCACACAAAGATCGAGGCTTACCCTTCAACTCTCGAAATCATTTTCTACAGGTACCAGCTCAGTGTTATGCCTCTGTAAGTTTGGCTCAAATCTCAAGTCTCAACTGAGATTTTAGGATGCATGTCCTTGAAGGTGACCACAGTTAAGGGATATAACAAAGCAACCAGCCCGGAGAACCCGGGGCGCCTCCGCTGTTCTGGGGCCCACACTGGGGTCAGCACCCTGCTTCCGCTAGGTGCCACTCTGGCACAAGGCTTCTATTTCCCTCCCTGCAAGTCACATTTACAAAGACGAAAGTAGGCAAAGTCACCATAAATACACACACACGTTCAAAATATAGATCTTATTTTTAAAGTATGTATAGGACAAAAGTTTTCTGTAACCTTCCTAGGCCTGATTATTTTTGCCAAAATAAAATCAGCAAAGACTTTGCTTGCCCCTCTGCCAACTCCCAGCATGGAGATTCATTTCAAGTGTGCTGATATTGTTCCCCTCCTCAACAAGGAGAATATTTAGAAATTATTTTTCTTAAAATAAAAGCACAAGCCTACTTTAGAAAAAACCATTTTAATGAACAAATGAATTACTCTCCCCCAAACATCCCCGAACATCTAGAATATTTGCTGATGGTTACACACATAATTCCAATTAGTTTCATATACATATATACGAAACTAATATATATATATGAAACTAATAGAAAATTACTTACATAATTTTACATGTAAAATTATATATGTAGTCTTACTTAAGCAGTTGAGATCTTATTATACATATAATCTTTTATATTAGATTTTATACATGCATATGATTTCACATTAAACATATCCCATGATTCGGTTCATCACTTGTCTGTTGTTGCCAGAGATGTCTCTGGGCAGGGCTGCCTGTGTTGGATCCCAGCCCCCTACTCACCATCGTGTGGCCATCAGTGCTCACTGTCTTGGTTTCCTCTGGATGTCGGTGGGTCATCAATGAGTTAGTAATGAGTATACAGTGCCTGACACATTATGAATGCTCAATGATGTTAGCTATTAGTATTTTTATAATTGTGATCATTATTTTATACATCTTTTGGGGGTAAAAGGCTAGAAAAATCAGAACAAGGCTACAGGTAAAACTTCAGTAGGACTGATAGAAATTTCTCTGATCCTGTCAGAAATGAAATTTTGCATAGATTTCCAATATTTGGCACATAAAGGGTATTCAGTTGATGCTGTTGAATGAATTGATCAATGAATTATTAAACAATGGCTTTTAGCGTGGGGGCACAGGTCACATTTTTATTTGTTTCCATGTATAAGATGTACCTCTGGAAACTGAAAAAAATAAAGTATGATCGAAACTCATCAATTTCCTGGGTCCTTGAGATCAAGGAAAATGTTCAGCCTATAGGACCACTTGATATAAAAAGAAGGTTGTTAAAGTTGTCAAAATATCACATAGATGTGTATTTGGGAAGAGATTTGTATATCTGATTGAAAAGAGCTTCAAACTAGAATTATCCAAAAAGAAATCATGATAAAACCCTTAGAAAACACCAAATAAAAATGGAGAGAAAGAAAACAGCCAAACGGCCTGGTTTGGGGGACAAAACTTCACTTCCTAAACCTAAAATGTAAGAAACTACTTCTTAATTAATGACAACAAATTTAAAGACAATAAAGATTTCATTTATAATAGCATCAAAAAGAATAAAATACTTAGAAATAAACTTAAGGAGACAAAAGACTTTTATACACTAAAATCTAAAAAGCATTGCTGAAAGAAATTAAAGACCCAAATAAGTAGAAAGATGCCTACTTTCATGGATTAAAAGACTTACTACTGTTAAGATGTCTACCTAAAATGATATTCAGATTTAATGTAATCCTTATCAAAATCCCAATGATGTTTTGTGCAAAAATAGAAAAATCCATCCTGAAATTCATATGGAATCTCAAAAGATCCCAAATAGCCAAAACAATCTTGGAAAAAAAGAACAAAGTCAGAGGTTTCATATTTTCTGATTTCAAAGCTTATTACAAAGCTATAGTAATCAAAACAGTGTGATACTGGCATAAAGACAGGCAAAGAAAGTAATGGAATAGAATAGAGAGCCCAGGGTGGGGTGAGGGGAAGAATCAGAATACAGAGACCAGAAAAACAAACCAACATGCTCGTGCATATCCGATCACATATATGATCTTTGAACAAGGGTACCAAGACCATTCAATGGGGAAAGAACCATCTTTCCAACAGATGATGCTGGCAAATTCAGATGTGCACACGTAAAAGAATGAAGGTGGACCTGATACCATATACAAAAAATTAACTCAAGATGGATCAAAGACCTCAGCAAAATAAGGGCTAAAACTTTTTAAGAAAACATAGAGGAAAATATTCATGACAATGAATTTGAGAATGGTTTCTTGAATGTACCTCCAAAAAGCACAGGTAACAAAAAGAAAAATAAGTAACTTGGACTGTTTTAGAACTTAAAATTTCTGCCCTGGCTGGTGTAGCTCAGTGGATTGAGCACAGGCCTGCGAACCAAACAACCACGGTTCGATTCCCAGCCAGGGCACATGCCTGGGTTGCAGGCCAGTTCCCAGCAGGGGATGCAAGAGAGGCAACCATATATTAATATTTCTCTCCCTCTGTCCTTCCTTCCCCTCTAAAGATAAATAAATAAAATTTTTTAAAAAAGAATTTAAAATTTCTGTGCAGTAAAGGACACAATCAATAAAGTGAAGAGAATTTACAAAATGGTAGAAAATATTAGCAAAGCACATATCTGATAAAAGGCTAGTATTCAGAATATATATAAACTCCTATGACTCAACAACAAAAAACAAACAATATGTTTTTAAAAATGGGCAAAGGGCTTGAATGCACATTTCATCAAAAAAATACAAATGCCAATAAGCACTTGAAAAGATACTCAATATCACTAATTATTAGGAATATGCTAATCATTATCACAATAATATACCACCTCATGCCCAGTAAATTGACAACTATTTTGAAAAATGTGTTGCTGAGGATGTGAAGAAATTAGGACCCTCATGCACTGTTGGTGGAAGTGTAAAATGGTGCAGTCACTATGGAAAACAGTAGGGCGGGTCCTCAAAAAATTAAAAATCGAATTATCACATGATCCAGCAATTCTACTTCTGGACAAATGCCAAGAGAATGAAAAGAATCTTGAAGAGATATCTTTATGCCCATCTTCATAGCAGCATTATTCACAGTAGCCAAAAGAGAGAAGCAACCCAAGTGTCCATCGATAGAGCAATGGATAACAAAATGTGGTATATGCATATAATGGAGTGTTATTCAGCCTTAAGAAAGAAAAAATCCTGACACGTGCTACAAACTGAATAAACGCTGAGGACTTTATGCTAAGTAAAATAATCCAGTCACAAAAAGATACGCATAAGTTCTGTGTAATTCTGCTTATATGAGGTACCTAGAGTAGTCGAATTCAGAGACAGAAAGCAGAAGGGTGGTGGCAGGAGCTGGGAAGGGAGAGGACACTGGGGAGCTGTGGTTTAATGTTTCGGTTTTGCAAAACCCAAGAGGTCCTGGAGATTGGCTGCACAACAGTGAGAATGTAATTAACAGGACTGAGATGGACGCTTAAGACAGGTTCAGATGGAAAAATTCATGTTATGAGTGTCTGACCACAGTTAAAAAGAAAAGCACAGTAAGAATGTTTAAGGACAAGTACAGAAATATGCCAAGCCATATTCTTGCTGTCATTAATTTTTAGGTTCCACATTTCTCTTTTTAAGTCTCTGTGTAAGCATAAGTCTACCTCCCACACAAAACTGTAATTTCCATGGGATCGTGGGCTGGGTCCTATGATTTGGGCACACAGAAGACCTAATAAATCTTTGAGAGTTGACAGAAATAACCATTAACATGATAATGTTTGGTGAATCTTCTCGAGCCTGCAACATTAATACTCTACACTAGCTGAGCTGAAGGAGAATCTCTGTCCTGCAGGAACATCTATTCTAAAGACAGAAAAGCCCAAACAAGAAACACTTGATTTAATTCTCTTAACGAAGTGCCAGGGGACCACTGGCACCTCACAGCCGCCCTCCCCTCCTGGCCCGTAAGGGCAGGGTGATTGGATACCTGGGCAGGGCTCTACATCTTTGCTCCTACAGCTGCCCACACAAACTGTATGCTTTCATTAAGCTGCACTATTCCTTTTGTCCAAATTTGCAACACACATTTTGCTTCCGGACCTTTGTGCACATTATTTATGTTTCCTGCTCGGTAGTCTCTTGCCTCAACCCAGCAGCTCTCAGGACTGACCCCTGCCGGACGTATCCTTCACAAAAAGCCTTTGGGGCCTGCCATGCTGGTGATTGCCACCATTCTGTATAATTCTCACTCACTGGGATTTCTTTCAGTCTATTATTCAAATGTCCTTCTTTCTCCACAGATCTAGTCACCAGCCCTAAACTGTACAGCTGACTGTCTCCTTGACATTTCCGCTTGAGTATCTCAATCACTTTAATACCGGCATGCCCCGAACTGAACTCAAGACTTCAGGCTGTGACACAGGCCCCTCCCACTTTTCTCAATCGTGATAAACAGCCCCCGTTTAACAAGCCAGGGATCTGGGCGTCATCTTCACCACCCACATTTCTCTCATCCTCAGTACAGACCTCTCAGGGGATTCTGTCGGTGTTATCTCCTGAATACCCCTGCCCTCGCCAGCCGCTTGCGGCCGCCACCACCAGCTTAGTCGGGTGTTGTCTGAATCGGGAGGTCACTGCCATTGAAAAGAGTTCACTCTAGTCCCAGGTCCTGAGAATGCGCCACATCTCAGGGGCCACACAGGGACTCTCTGGGGCAGTGGGAAAGGCAGGGACTGTGGGCAGGAGTCTTGACGATGGTTTCCACAGGAAGGACTGAGTAAACCAGCTTAGGAGTGGCCAGTTTAATAATTTCCACAGGCTCTGGGACCCAGGGGGTGATTAGAACAGGGGAGTGGTGGCCCAGAGTATGACAGCCCAGTAAAGGAGGTGGCGGTGGTGGGGACTTAATCAGCTGCTCCAGAGGGAAATTGACCAGCTTCTAGCCAAGGCCTCTGACCAGGGTCAAGACAGCATTTACTCAGCTTAATTACAGGCATATGACCCTGGGCTATTTACTTCAATAGTCTCCTTGTAAAGGCCTTCCATACGTTGCCCTCTTCCATCTCTAACTCCTTCCCCATCCTCCTCTAAAACCCTTCAGAGGTTTTCTATTTCCTTAGCGTGAGGACAGAATCCTCTAACACGGTTTATGGCCCCTTACGTCTCCCAGCACAGCTGCATCCTGCTTCCTCTGTGTTCACTCAGTTCTTCACTATCGTACGTATAAGTTGTTATCTGCTCCACAGAAAGGTACTTCCTGCCGAGAAGTTGCAGGAACTCTGATGAACCTCTTAAATCAACTCCAGTGTATGATTTATTTCTATTTGGCAAATTAAATAACCTTAATTTTAATTAATCAGATATTGCTGTTCATTATACATACTTATCTGCATCGTTAATATGAACACTGAAAGTAAAATGCCTAAATTTTTCCATGTAAAGAATAGGTCTCAAGCCAACATCTTAAATTTGATTATTGACTCTTGAGATAAATCATGTTCTGTTCAGAAAAATCCGTGTTTTTAGGAACGCTATGAGCTAATACAGCCACAAATACTGCTTTAGAATGTGCCTGATAATTCCACCGGCTCATTAACATCCTCCACATCCCACAGTAGCCTGTGAAAAGCTCATTTCATGATGAAATTTTCCCCACAGCACTGAAATTGCAGACAGAAGATAGGAGAATGTGTTTTAATTTCCTTTTTATTGATGCATTATCACCATTTTAAAGAAAACATTTATTTAACAGGTAGCAAGTAAGTTTAGTTGATCCTTGGATTTGTCACAATTCCCCCTACTAACTTGAAATTTCGTATTCGTTTTCCTAAGAGGCAGAACCAGTCAGGAGCAGTGTGATTTGCATCACCTACGACTTTCAGAGGCCATTACACCAGCACCATATTAAATCAATATTAATGGGCTCTGTGGAAAGACACATTGAAAGCCCACTTGAAAGCAAAATTCTTTTATAATAACCCTAAATTAGTTATTTTATTTCTCAATCTTTAATCATCTCTCCTTCCTTCCTCTCTCCTTTCCCCCCTCCTTCTCTCTCCGTTTCTCTCTCTCTCCACTCACCTCCACCCCCAATCTCTCCTAATACGAGTCTGTTCGTTCAGCCTTCTGTCAAGTGATGAAGCTTCACTGTGAGACTAAGTAAAATGTCACTCTATTGTATTTGCAGTTGGCAAAGTTTCAAAATTGTTTTTGGTTGTTTAATGCTTCGTAAGAATGGATTTCAAACTTTGCATCTTGGAATCATAGATCTCAACGCCACAGAAACAAATAAAACATTTCCCGTGAAATCGTGGGGTATTCTTAGGACACACTAGAGGGGCCTCTTGGATGCCTAGGGCTTCAGGAACACTCCTGGCAAGAGTTACTGAATAGAGTTAGCAGACAAAGAAATTCACAGCACATTTTCTTAAAATTATATCTTTCTCATGTAAAAAATGATGTGTAGATATATTATTTTCAGATAGGTAGCAGCCAGCCCGTAACCACATCCATTCATTCTGTCTCTATCTCCCTCTCTCTCCTTTTAAGCCTTTTAATGCTCTTTTTAGTAATGAGGAAAGGAATATATGACCTCTCTCCTAGTGATGCCTCTCTTTTTGGGCTTCTTGGCTACTTAATTTCTCTCCCTGACTTACTGAACATCTCTGAGCCTTCATTAATTCAGCAATTAATAATGCAGGTAAAGTATCAAGCATGGTATCTGCAAGTGCTTACTGATTTATTTATTTATACTGAACTCATTCCAAAAGCAGTTTGAGGCAAATAAATAGCAGGTGCTGAATAAATGTTAGTTTTCTTCCTTTCCTTCCTCTATTTATTTATTATTTTAGTGCTTGCAAAGTTGGTGACGTTTCTTTCTTTTTTATTGACACTCTTACAGATGTCCCCCTTTCCCCCTTTGACTCCTCCGCCCAGCCCCAGCCCCCCTCCAGCCTTCACCACATCGTTGTCTGTGTCCATGGGCTGTGCATATGTGCACACATGCTCCTTGGCTAATCTCTTCCAGTCCCCTTCCATCCCCCCCTTTTGAGATCTGTCAGTCTGTTCCATGTAACCATGCCTTTGGTTTTATTTTGTTCATCAGTTTATTTGCTCCTTAGATTCCACATATGAGTGAGATCATACGGTATTTGTCTTTATCTGACTGGCTTACTTTGGTTAGCATACTATTCTCCAGGTCCATCCATATGCCACAAAGGGTAAGAGTTCCTTCTAGTCACACAGTATTCCATTGTGTAAATGTACCCATCTTTTTTGTCCACTCATCTACTGATGGACACTTGGGCTGTTTCCAGATATTGGCGATTGTAGATCATGCTGCTATGAACAGAGAAGTGCATATATTCTTTCTAATTGATGTTTTAGGATTTTTAGGATGTATTATCAGAAGTGGGGTCGCTGGGACATACAGCAGTTCTATTTTTAGTTTTTTGAGGAAACCCCATACTGCTTTCCACAGTGTCTGCACCAGTCTGCATTTCCACCAGCAGGGCACAAAGGTTCCCTTTTCTCCACATCCTGCCAGCACGTTTTGTTGGTTGATTTACTGATGATGGCCATTCTGACAGATGTGAGATGATACCTCAAAGTTGGAGGGATCACAATGCTGGATATCAAACTATACTGCAAAGCCATTGTATTCAAAACAGGCTGGTACAGGCACAAGAACAGGCATACAGATCAATAAAACAGAACAGACAGCCCAGAAATCAACCTTCTTCTTCTATTTAAATTGCCCTGAGTTTCTTAAAAGGGAACAATAAACTAAAAACTAGGAGGAATTTGAGAGTAGAGGCCATGGAGGTAAAATATTGGCAAGTGATATGGCTGATCGTTTTCGAAAGCTTCCCCGTCTGAAAGAACGACACTCCTTCACAAGACTCCAGCCCTCTGCGAGTGGAAACGGGAGGCTGCACTCGGGAAACGGGAACATGGGCAAGTGCCTGGCAGGCAGGAGCATGCTTTCAAGGCTGGAGCTGCCTATCTGAGAGCTCAGCGGCCCAAAGCCAAAACCCGGAATTTTATTATAACTACATTTGAAGTCTACATAGCCTTTTCATGCGGCAAACAGCTGAGCAAATCTCCATCACGCAGGTCTCACAGTTGGCCAGTAAGATTTTACCAGCTGGGCCATTCTAGAAGTGCATACGATGCAAAGAAATCAGGACATGAAGCTGAACTGAGCCTACTTCCCCTCTCTGGACTTAGTTTCTCCATGTGTAAAATGGGCTAATTTAAGTTCCCTTTCAGCAATAAAATCCCACAATTCTACCTTTCTAAACATAGAAACTGGGGAACTCCATTCTCTGAATTTTAAGATTTTTCTTCTTTATATTAAACAAACACAGCGTTAAAAGAGTAAGCATTCTTTTCTTAATCTACAGTCATTTGCAATTTTTAAGTTGGCTCGGTCTCTATAGACATATATTTGTAACACTTTATCAAAAAACAACCTTTCCTAACAGTTCACAACATGAACAGTTCAGACCTCATCGTGACTGACATTTCTTTTCCTCTCCACATCATCAAGAACTAGAGTTATAGTCTATATATAGAAAGGACAGAACTTCAAAATGAAAAATTCAGTTGCATTTAGGGGTAAAGTCTTCCACGACCAGAGCCGATACTTTAGTTGAGAAGGACTGAGTAAAGACTGTGGGAAGAGTTGTCTATAAAAACCCAAGTTCACCTTTCATATTTGAAAACCTTTTAAAAATCAGGTCTCACATCAGCTGTGCCAGGGTATTATTTTTAAGTAAAGCTGATGCCTTTCCAAGTTTGCATGTGATCTGCTGTGAGACAGGAAAGAGGCCAAGATTTGACCACTTTAAGTTAGCAGCTCTCCCAAGAAGTTAAATTCGAAGTCAAATAAAAAGAAACGTAATTTAGAAGGAGACCACAGTAGGAAACAATCTCTTACTACCTCAGGAGTTAAAGCAGGATTTTCAATTACCCCAGACAATCAACAAAAAACGCTGCCTTGGCTGCTGTGACTCAGTAGGCTGGGTGTCACCTGTGAAGGGAAAGGTCACCAGTTTGATTCCCAGTCAGGGGCACATGCCTGGGTTGCTGGCCAGGTCCCCAGTTGGGGGCATGTGAGAGGCAACCAACTGATGTTTCTCTCACACATCAATTTTTTTTTCTCTTTCTCTCTCCTTCCCTTCCCCACTCTCTGAAAATAAATAAGAACATCTTTTAAAAAATGTTTTAAATGCTTATATACAAGGATAAACATAACTTAGTATATATGTACTTATAAAATTATTCTGTCCATTAAAATACATTTGGATATTTTTTCAAATCAGTATAAATTTATATAAATTTTATAAATATATTTTTTTGAAAAATAAAATGTACTTCCCAAATACCAATCAAATATAGATATCAACTCTAATGATTTTGAAACACTTACTTGGCACAGTATTAATGGGAAATCTGGGCTAATTCCCATGTATTTCAACTAATGCCAAAAGATGTAAAATGGTTCCATTTATAATTCAAAGCTTGGAGTCACTGCAATAAAAGAGTCTTAGTGTTAATATTGCAAATCATTAGTGCTATCACTCTACATGTCTTTGGAGAGTAGACACATTCTAACACAGACCAACCTCCATTTATTGCAAGAATAAAAGTGTGTGAAACATGCCAAGCTGGCAAAATGCACGTAACCCTCCCGAACAACTACTCTCCTTGTTAAAGTTCCGCCTAACAAACATGAAAAGCATCGACCAACAAGATGCTATTTAGCTTAGAGTCCGTGTCTACCTCATGGATCAAACAGAGAGGCTTTTTCTCCTAATGGGTGAATTTTCAAGTAACCATGAGAGATGTCTAAACATGAATTACAGGAAAAGAAGATTTTAAATCTCTCGGCTGCTGTGAAGCTCATGTACTTTACGATACTCAAATACTTCTGTAAATATTCCCAAATCTTTCCTAAGTGAGGCAGGTTTTATTTTTTCTTTCTAAAGACTTTATTATTACCTGTCAGCAGCGAGTGATGCATGTGCTGTTTGGCTTCCTTCCTAGACCAAATGTAAAAGTCGTCCCCAAAATGAATTATAGAGTAACTGGCAGTGCACACTGTTTGACTGAACTTCATTTCTGAAATGTATCTTTTCCCCCCTTACATAAGCAAAAGCTCAAGGATCTGAGGGCGCCATTGTAACAATTCTGCTCCTGAGTCACAGTGGAAGCTCCTGCTCCCCCGGAGCTCTGCGTCCCTATAAACGCCGGCCAGTTCCAGGGGGTCTGGGCCGCTTCCCGGCAGCTCTGACAGCACATCCGGGAAGATGTGAAATTCTGAGATGTCTTTCTCCACGTGTACATTTCTCAATCATGGGCCAGAGGTAACAGCCCAGTCAAGTGTGTACCTTTTACTGACTCTTGAACCAGCAATTAGGGCATGCGTTCTAGTAACAGAACTCCTCCCAAATCACATGATGTTGAAGCTGCCGAAAGATTTACATATCTGAAGTTCGATTACCCTTAATTCTTTAAGGATATGAACTTTTTTTGTTTCTTGAGTATCCTCGTTTTGTTTTTTGTTTTTTAAATTGTTATTCAAGTATAGTTGTCTCCATTTTCATAAATATGACTGGTTCCTGTTTATGGAGGTTTTTTTAACATACAAAAACCTATTTTATTTTTCTAAATAGATACTGAAAGTAGTAAGTTATTTTTTATACAAAAAATTACCAAGATATGTCTGGCTCTATTAGGATTAATCTGTAATGATGAACCTTTTCATTCGCTTTCAGTTGATAGGCATAAGGGACAAATAAGGTGAGGGAGAATCCATGAAGCAAAGATTTATTGACCACTTGCCGTATGCCAGAGAGTGTACCCTGGGAATACAAATATAAAAAGGTACAGGTAGTACCCTTAATGTGAAATCTTGTGAGGGAACAGATAAACGGATTGAATTAAAATGAAAAACGGCAACAAGATGTTAGTGCAGAAGAGAGACGCCCATGCTAGGTGGCAGGGCAGGAGGGAGACGGAGAAGACCTCAGGAGGAAAGGAAGTGCCTGACAGGACAAGCAAAGGCCCAGCGGTCACAGGGGAACTGAGACGTTTAGGGTGACCGGTCCCAACATGTGAAGAAGAGAAGGATGGGAAACGGGGCTAGAAATAAGGTCGCTCATGAAGGGCCTTTAATGACCCAACGAAGTTTTGGTTTGATCCTGAGAGCACTGGGAGCCACTGAAGGATTTTTTTTAAAAAAATTCAGATAAATATTTTATATTAGTTACTCAAATAGGTGTGGTATAATGGAGGGCTTTATGGGACTAGCATTTATTAAACAGCTATTACAGCCCTGGCTGGTGTGGCTCCGTGGAGTGAGCACGGGCCTGCGAACCAAAGGGTCTCCAGTTTGATTCCCAGTCAGGGCACATGCCTGGGTTGCAGGCCAGGTCCCTAGTGGGAGGTGCATAAAAGGCAACCACACATTCATGTTTCTCTCTCTCTTCTCCCTCCCTTCACCTGTGTCTAAAAATAAATAAAATCTTTTTAAAAACCAGCTATTATACATCAATCTCTTATATTACCTCACTGAACCCTCACAACAATCCTACATGTTGTCTCCAGTTCACAGCTGAGGAAGTGGACTAGGAGAAAACTAAATGGCTGAGCAAGATCACACAGGCCGTAAGTGGTGAGGCTGGAATTAAAATACCGCCTGGTATATGCAATCCGTCATTTTTTCAACTATGTCTACACGTTGCACAACATGCAAAATGCAACATGAGCAGCATATATGCAACCTGTTTCTTGACCACAGATGCTGCTCTGAATTAAAACCTAAGTCACAGTGTTGATGCAAGAGGGGATCTGTGGAACAGGGCTGAGGACAGGGGCATTGCTGTCACGCGACCCGAGAAGGCAGACAATATGGAGAAACCCCAAATGCTTTCGATATGGACTTTACGTACCGTGGCCCTTTGTTAAAAGAAACTATTTATTCTCAAATTACAGAATCAATCTTTGTCAACATCATCACCGTGTGAAGTAATGTTAACAGGCGATGCTCTCCCATCTGCTTTTTGTGGTGTGTGTGAGGGCAGGAGTGGGGAGGAAGGCTGAGGTCTGGGGAGAAACCACAGTGGAAATCAAATGTCTTACTACGTTACTGAGTCACTAAGCTCAAGTTGGGCCCTGCACAGTGTGTCTCAGTGGACTGGAGCATCATCCCATACCAGGGGTGTCCAACCTGCGGCCCACGGGCCACATGCAGCCCAGGATGGCTGTGAATGTGGCCCAACACAAAGTTATAAATTTGCTTAAAACATTATGAGATCTTTTTGTGATTATGTGTCACAACGTATTTCATGTGTGGCCCAAGACAACTCTTCTTCTTCCAGCGTGGAGCAGAGACTCCAAAAGATCAGATACCCCTTCGGGTGTACACTAAAATTTTGGCGGTTCCATCCCCTGTCAGGGCACATACATGGGTTTGCAGTTCGATCCCTGGTCAGGTGCATAAGGGAGGCAACCAATCAATGTTCCTCTCTCACATTAACATCTCTGTCTCTGTCTCTCTGTCTCTCTATCTCTCTCTCACCCAACCCCCTTTCCCTCCCTATCTTTCTCTCTAAAATCAATAAACATATTTTCTTAAAAAGAGAGAGACTGAGTTATTGAGTTGGGTCCTGGTCAGGTAGACTCAGTTGGTTAGACGGTGGTCCTGATAAGCCAAGATGGTGTGTTTGATCACTGGTCAGGGCACATACAAGAACTGACAATAAATGCATAAATAAGTGGAACAACAAACAGATCTCTGGATCTCTCTCTCTCCCCCCACCCACTCTCTCTCCCTCCCTCTCTCCCCTTTCTTCACTCTCTCTAAAATCAATAACAAAAAAATAAACAAAGCAACAGTAGGCTTTGCCGTGCACACAGGGCACATTATCAGATGCTGTTAGATGCTGCTCAGATGCTGTCAGTCGCTTCCGAGCACATCTCCACCTTCTGAAAAGGAAGCTACTCTCTAAGCAAGTTGGTTTTAATAAAACAACCTTAAGAGTATTACATCTGGAATCGAAAATTTATCTTTGCATCGTTTGCTTCTTGCATCCCATGTTGCCATTTCAGGGACTCAACACCCCCACTTTATAGGTGAGAAAGCACAGGGCCACGAAGAGAAATAACGAGAACACTTCCCCAAGCTGGTGAAGGGCAGACTCTGGGTGTTCGAATTAAGCCTGTTGACTCACGTCACTTAACACTTTATCTTCAAGCTTCAGGAAGAAAAACTAATAATGTATTTTCGATGGTCAAAGCAGTTACAAATCAACAAGAAGTTAGAAGAGGCCCTCGTTTCCACATTTTTCTACAAGGATATTGTAGATTATGTCACTCCAAAACAGCAAAAGAAAAGGCCCTGGCTCTCCTTATCCCGACACTAGTAACTACATGTAAATAATGAGTAAAACGGCGTGCCGAAGACTCGAACAGAACTATCTAGACTGTGCTAGGGCATCCTTCCCCAAAGCGGGCTCTGAAGAACACTGGTCTCGTACAACACTCTGCTGTACCAATAAATCTGTGAAACACTAAATACTTCATTCTCATCCTGCAGACTCCTAAGGCCCTTTGGCACTAAAGGGTTTGATAACACAGAGAACCCTGTTTGACTCTAACTCAGAGTGCTGCACAATGATGAAGGTGGAGCCACGGAGGTGGTTGAATCTCAGTGACTGACACACGAGATCATTTTATAAGTACGACACGTCTGAATGGAACTCCATCAGAATATGTAAACCAAGAGTCAAACCAAACCGTGGATTTCATGTGA
>PVKM010017360.1:0-11816 GCA_004027735.1 Carollia perspicillata
TTTTTTGTCACTGTATATGGAGCATAGGACAAAAGTAGGTTTATAGTTGTGAGTGCATGAAACACAGTTTTTTCCTGGGTTATTATTTATTAACTATTGTATTATTTTCCAACAAACAACTGTAAACCTATTGTTGCCCCATTCTGTAATGCTTAAGTATATTGTTTAAGCCCAAGGCCATTAGGAGGACCTGGGTTTCTTTTTTAATGCAGTAGAAGAAAGACTAGGTTTTCTGACTTTCATTATAATCTTTTCAAAGAGGATGGGTGTTGCTTTTTTAAAAAATTTAAATTGATTTTGGGAGAGAGAGAGAGGAAGAGGGGAGAGAGACAGAGAAAGAGAAACATGGATTTGTTGTTCCACTTATTTATGCATTCATTGGTTGCTTCTTGTATGTACCCTGATCGGGGATCAAACCCATAACGTCGGTGTATTGGGATGATGCTCTAACCAACTGAGCTACCTGGCCAGGTTAAGTCTGTTTTGAAAACACCAACTGAACTACCTGGTCAGGTAAAATCTATTTTAGAAAACAGCAACAGGAGCTGCTGTGGGGAAACTAGAGCAGCGCATGTGGGCTGCCCTGCGTCCTGGTGAAGATGGCACCAGTTTGGCCTTGGGAGGGGAGAGTCAGTCTGGATGCAGATGGAGGTGTGAGTTGGTGGGTGCGGGCATGTTTCTGAAAAGAACTGTTGCCCTGTGTTTAAATAGTCCCCAAGCAGATGAAGATACGGGCTTGGAGCCAGAGCTGGGTGTCCAGTGTCAGCTTGCCTTCTCAGAACCTTAGCTGCTTCCTCCCTCCCTCTAGAGGTAGTTGTGAAATTAATAAGCAAACAGGCACAATGTGTATAACTTCAGTATTTATTCTTTCATGAGCCTGAGCCTGGCTAGTAAATATTGTCTAAAGGAGTTATTTTCAGCTTCCTTATGAAAGAACAGAGTAAGTTGGGCTGTGGACCCTGTCAATAGGAGCCATGAATTAACATTTTGCCCTACATTTGCTTTATTTGTATGTATACTTATATGTATATATTTTTGTCTTTGGCCCATTGGAAATTTGCAGACAACAGCCTATTTCCTAGTAACTTTGAAGGATGGCTTTGCCGTGGTAACCTTTTTCATTCATTCTCCCATTCAACAGAAATTTAAGAGCAATTTTTTCTTCCTGAATTTTCATTTCTCATTTTGGGTTTTCCTGCTGAGAACTTTGTCTGCTCTGCCTCGTGGTTTGGAATCTTCTGTGCAGTTTGGCTGCTCTCATCTTCTGTTTCACAAGTCTTTGTGCTCTGGTTTGTTTTAGCCTGCGTGCTCCCAATTAGCCCCTGATCAAGTGCCCCTGCCACTCCTTGGGTTCCTGTGGGGGCAGTTTGCATTTGCACAGACATGGAGGTCATACCCCACCTCCTGCCCTTGTCTGCAGCTGAACACTGACTGGGCTGATTCTCTCTCTCTCTCTCTCTCTCTCTCTCTCTCTCTCTCTCTCTCTCTCTCTCTTTCTCTCTCTCACACACATACACACACACCCCCCAAAACCTGATTTTTTAGAACAGTTTTAGATTTACAGAAAAATTGTGACAGTAGTATGGAGTGTTCTTATATACCCCCTCACAGTCTGTTTCTCCTATTATTAACATATTAGTATGATATATTTCTTACAATTAATGAAATGATATTGGTACATTATTATGGTAGGTAGAAAAGGACTCCAGCTGGTGAATACAGATTATATGGCAAAGAGGAATTTAGGATGCAGGTGGAAATAAAGTTGTAATCAGCTGACCTTCAATAGGGAGATTATTCTGAATTATTCAGGTGGTTCAGTGCAATCACAGGCATTCTTAAATTGGAATAGGGAATCTGCAGAGAAACAGAGATGGCTGTGTGAATGAACTTGTCCTGGTGCTACTGGCTTTGAACAGGGAGGAAGGGGCCTTGAGCCCAGTAAGGTGAGTATCCTCTCCCATCTGGAGAAGACGAGCAAACAGATTCTTGCCTGGAGCTTCTGGAAAGGGATGTACCTACCTGTTGTCATCTTGATTTTTAACTCAGTGAGATGTGTATCAGACTGCCACAGAACTGTAAGATAATACATTTGTTTTAAGCTGCTATTTTAAAAATAAACTTTAATACAGCAGCAGTAGAAATACAATGATTATTAACTAAAGTCTTTATTTTGTTCAGATGTCCATGTCTTTTTCCTGCTGCATTTTGTTTTCATCTTTACTGTAAGGGTTTCTTACTTTGCTTATTTTTAATGACTTTGAGAGTTTTGAGGAGTGTTGGTCAGGTATTTTGTTGAATGTTCCTTAGTTGAAATTGGTCTGATGTTTGTCACGATTAGACTGGGATTGTTTTTGAGAGGAAGAACAGAAGTAAAATGCTATTCTTACAGCATCATATGAAGAGTACATCCTATTAATGTGATTTTTTGACTGTTAATATTGATCTTGATCACCTGGTTTGTCAGTTTTCTTCACTGTAAAGTTAACTAACCCCCACCCCCCTCTTCCATACTATGGTATTTGTTCATTTGTTAGAGCTCTCCTTATTTTCTGCTGCTCCAGGCTCATGTATATTTCCTGATCCAGTTCTAGAATCAGCCATTTTCCCAAAAAGCCCTTGATCCTTTTATTGGAGAAAGATAGAAACTGAGATCTGGGTGCTGGCTGTACTCATTGCTTCTAGGCTCTCTCAGCTGACAGAACAAGGACATGCATGCATGTATGCTAACCCTTGTATATACAAATATCTACAAGTATTTCCACATGTATCCATTTGTGTCTATAGTAAACTAAACATGAGTTCGTACCCTTATCTTTGATTCTAACTCATTAATGTATAAATCATTTTTACTTCTTTCTCTTCCTTATTTGTAAATTCTGACTCCAGCTATAAACCTGGCTGTCACCCTCTGCCATCCTTTCTCTTAGTTGTTCACTTCTATGTATGTGTGTAGCAGAATCAGAGTTGTTAAGCCATACCTGGTGGAGTACAGTACTCATGTACACTTCTTTGGCCTTTCTTCCTGTAGACTCCACTCCTTTCCAAAATTACCTAGGTCAACACTTTTTTCCCTTTAACACCTTCACTTCTCTGTTTCATACATTTGTAATACACTTAGATTTTTTTGGTAACATTCTACATTCAGTTGGGTATCTTTCGACCTGTTAAATGATTTTTAAAAAATTTTCAAACATTAAGATTCCTCCTTTGTGTTGATTATTGATTTTTAAGCATTCTTTGTATATTTTGGGTACCAGTTTTTTCAATCAGATATGTGTTTTATTTTTAATACTAACCAATGGACATTTTTTTTTTAATTTTTATAGAGAGGGGAGCAGGGAGAGAGAGAGAAAGAGAAGCATCAGTATGAGAGAGAAATGCTCCGGCCAACTGCGCCACACCAGTGAGGGCCAAGATATGTGTTTGCAAACAGTTTTTTCCAGTTAGTAGTTTGTGTTTTGATTTTCTCAAGTGTCTTTTGCAGAGCAAAAGGTTTTCATTTTAATAAAATATAACTTACCAATATTTTTTCATGGGTCATGTTTTGGTATTATTTTTAAAAATTCATCACCAAACCCAGGGTCATCTAGATAGATTATCTCTTATATTTTCTTCCATGATATATTTTCTTCCATAATCTTATGGTTTTGTAGTATACAATTAGGTTTGTGATCCATTATAGTCTGTGTCTTAGTTTTCTTTTTTTTTTTGTATATTGATGTCCAATTGTTATACAAACATTTGTTGAAATGTCTTGTCTTTCTCCATCGAATTATCTTTGATTGTTTGTCAAAGATCAGTTGACTGAACAGTTGAACCTCAGTTCTCAAACTTTATTCATTCCAGAAACCTTTCTGAGAAGCAATTTGTTTGAAAACTCAATCTCTTTTGTTTGTCACCTCAGGGACACATGACTGATCATATAGGTATCAGCATAAAAGGGTTATCGGGTAGAGACATTTTTTTCCGTGAATGACTTAGTCAAGAACTGAATTGTTTGAGAACCAAGATGGACAAGAACACAGGTGTGACTATATTTATATGGGTCTGTTTCTGGCTCTCTATTCTGTTCCATTGACCTGTCAATACTACACTGTCTTAGTTCTCTTTTTTTTTCAAAAAAATTTTTTTTCTTTTTTTTAAGTATATTTTATTGATTAGGTTATTACAGTTGTCCCAAAATTTTTTCCCCTTTGCCCCACTCAGCCTGGTACTCTCCCTTCCCTCAGCAATCCACACCCCCCCCCCATTAGTTCATATCCATGGGTCGTGTATATAAGCATATAAGCTCTTTGGATCCTCCATTTTCTATACTATTCTTGACATCCCCCTGTCTATTTTGTACCAATCAATTCTTAATCCCTGTACCTTTTTCCCCATTCTCCCCTTCCCTCTCCCCACTGATAACCCTCCATGTGATTTCCATTTCTATGATTCTGTTCCTGTTCTAGTTGTTTGCTTAGTTTGCTTTTGTTTTGTTTTGTTTTGTTTTGTTTTAGATTCTGTTGATGATAATTGTGAGTTTGTTGTCATTTTACTGTTCATAGTTTTGATCTTTTTCTTTTTCTTTAAGTCCCTTTAACATTTCCTATAGTAAGGGCTTGGTAATGATGAATTCCTTTAGCTTTATTTTGTCTGGGATATAATTTATCTGCCCTTCAATTCTAACTGGTGTCTTTGCTAGATAGAGTAATCTTGAATGTAGCTCCTTCCTTTTTAACACTTTGAAAACTGTTTGCCAATCCCTTCTTGCCTGCAAAGTTTCTTTAGAAAAATCAGCTATAGTCTTAAGGGAACACCTTTGTCAGTAACTCTCTTCTTCACTCTTGCTGTTTTTAAGATTCTCTCTTCATCTTTAACCCTTTTGCATTTTACTTATGATGTGTCTTGGTGTGGCCCTCTATGGGTCCAATTTGTTTGGAACTCTGTGCTTCCTGGACTTGTATGCCTATTTCCTTTGCCAAATTGGGAAAGCTTTATTTCATTATTTTTTCAAATAAGTTTTCATTTTCTTGCTCTTCCTCTTCTCTTTATGGCATCCCTATGATTTGGATGTTGACTCGTTTGCAGATGTCCCAGAGTCTTTATATTCTCTCCTCATTTTTTTGAATTCTTCATCCTGTTCCTTATGTTCCAAATGGTTGATTTTAACTCTGGCTTCCTTCCCTTCGTTGTTGGTTCCCTGTAGACTTTTCTTTATTTTACATAGTGCAGCCTTCATTTCTTCCCTTATGCATTTGCTGTACTCAATGAGATCTTCAAGCATCCTTATCACCAGTGTTTTGAACTCTACATCTGATAGGTTCGCTATCTCCATTTTGGTTAGTTCTTTTTATGGGGTTTTGATTTGTTCTTTCATTTTGGGCCATATTTCTTTGTCTCCTTAATTTGGCAGCTTCCTTGTGTTTGTTTTTGTATATTGGGTAAAGCTGCTTTGACTCCTCTTGGTGTATCTGTTACATTATAAGGGGTGGAGGCTTAGGTATTAGTCAGTGTGGGGCAACTTGTTTTGCCATTTTGTGGTGCTGTATGTGGGGGAGGGGTTGGAGGGGGAACAATACCTCTCGCTTGGTTCTCACCCCATTTCCAGTCACTTCCCCTATTTCCATATGTAACTAGTGCCCTTATAGCTACTGCTCTGGTCCTGAATCCCAGAGTGGGTGGGTTTGCATACGTTCTAGGGCTTTGTGAGTCCTTTAAATGGACTCTCCTGAGGGACTGGCTGGTTCTAATGCTGTCCCAACCCACACTAGTGTTTATGAGGCTTTATTTTCCCAGTGCTGGCACCCTGGGCTGTGTGATTTGGTCTGGAAATGGGATAGCTTGCTCCTTAGATGTCCCTCCCAGTTTTTGTTTGCTACAAGTGAATGTGGGACTACCCATTCCACTGGCCCCTGCTGCTGCCACACCATGTACTCTCTACCTGAGCTCCCTATCTCTACCCCTTCTACCATTGGGATGAATATTTCTTCTTTAACTCCTTCATTGTTGGACTTCCATACAGTTTTGTTTTCTGGCAGTTTTGGTTGTATTTATTTTGATATTAGCTGTGATCCTTCTTATGGTTGTGCAAGGAGGCAAAGCGTGTCTACCTATGCCTCCATCTTGACAGGAATTCTTTCTCTTTATTTTTATCATTGACACTATTGCAGATGTCACTGTTGTCTCTCCTTTTGCTCTCCTACTAATACTACACTGTCTTGATTCCTGTAGCTCTCTAGTAAGTCTTTAAAAAGTATGAGTTCTTGACTTTGTTCTTCAGTATTGTTTTGGGTCTTCTAGGTAATTACCTTTTTATATAAACCTTAGAATTAATTTGTCAATATCTATAAAATAGCTTACTGGGTTTTTTATTGGGATTGTATTGAATCTGTAGAATAATCAAGATGGGATAAATTGACATTTTCCATTACGGAATCTTCCAATTCATAAATATGGAATATCTCTTTAGGTAGGTCTTTGATTTTTTTTAAATTATTTTATTGTTGTTCAATTACAGTTGTCTGCATTTTCCCCCTACCACTAGCCCTTACTCCAGCCAAACCCACCTCCCTCTCTTGCTTCCACCCTCACCCTTGGTTTTGTCCATGTGTGCTTTATATTAATCCCAGAAAACCCTTACTTCCATTGTTTCCATCCCCCTCTCCATTGGTTGTTGTTACATTGTTCTTAACTTCAATGTCTCTGGTCAAGGTCAATTCAATATTTTGCTTGCTTTTCTCTTTTGTGATTATGTTTCAGAAAAAGGTGAGATCATATGGTATTTGACCCTTACCACATGGCTTATTTCACTTAGCAAAATGCTCTCCAGTTCCATCCATGCTGTGGCAAAGAGTAGGAGCTCCTTCTTTCTCTGCTGCATAGTATACCATTCTATAAATGTACTATGGTTTTTTGATCCACTCATTTACTGATGGGCACTTAGGTTGTATCTAGCACTAAGCTATTGTAAATTGTGTTGCTATGAACATTGAGGTGCATAGGTTATTTTGGATTGGTGTTTCAGGGCTCTTAGGATATAATCCCAGCAGTGGAATTGCTGGGTCAAAAGGGAGTTCCATTTTTTGTTTTCTGAGGAAATTCCATACTGTTTTCCACAGTGGCTATACCAGTCTGCATTCTCACCAACAGTGCACTAGGGTTCCCTTTTCTCCACATCCTCTCCAATACTTGTTTGTTGATTTGGTTATGATGACCATTCTGACCAGTATGATGTGGTATCTCATTGTGGTTTTAATTTGCATCTTTCTGATGGCTAGTGATGCTGAGCATCTGTTCATATGTCTCTGTATGTCCTCCTTGGAGAACTGTCTGTTCAAGTCCTTTGCCCATTTTCTAATTGGGTGTTTTGTCTTCCTGGAGTGGAGTCGTGTGAGTTCTTTATATATTTTGGAGAGCACACCTTGTCTGAGGTATCGTTGGTGTATATGTTTTCCCATATAGTTGGTTCTCTTTTCATTTTAATGCTGCTTTCTTCAACCATGCAGAAGCTTTTTAATTTGATGAGGTCCCATTTGTGTCCCTTGCTTTAGGGGACAAATCAGGGAGGATGTTGCTGCATAGAATATCTGAGATTTTCCTGCCAATGTTTTCCTTTAGGACGCTTATGGTGTCATGACTTATATTTAAGTCTTTTATGCACCTTGAATTTATTTTTGTGTATGGTATAAGTTAGTGAACTAGTTTCATTTTTTTGCACATAGCTGTCCAGATCTCCCAACACCATTTGTTGAAGAGGCTATTTTTCCTCCATTTTATGCTACTGCCCCCTTGGTCAGATATTAATTGACCGTAGAGACTTGGGTTTATTTCTGGGCTCTCTATTCTGTTCCATTGGTCCACACGTCTGTTCTTATTCTAGTACCAGGCTGTTTTGATTACAGTGGCCTTGTAATACTACAGTTTGATATCAGGTATTGTGATCCCTCCTACTTTGCTCTTCTTTCTCAAAATTGGTGTGGCTATTTTGGGTCATTTATGACTCTATATAAATTTCTGAAATGTTTGTTCTATATCTGTGAAATATGCCATTGGTACTTGAAAAGGTATTGCATTGTGATGCGGACATCTGCGTCATTATGGATGAAATGAGACATTCACATGGACTGCTAAGTCCTGTGAAGGAAAAGGGACAGCATGGCTTTTCTCTCCAGGGGAGCAAAGGCCACGGCCCTTGCTGTAACTGGCCTTTACTGGGTTTCTCAGCACATTACATGATGGTCCTCATTTACTATGCACAGGTTGCTTTAGGTGGTTACCTTTACAGAAAGCAAAGGAGAGGATGCTGGTAATCACATCATAGAAGAAGGATATTTGCAAATGAAAAGGCAAAAGTGGTTGAACCCTTTACACTCGCCCTTGGAAGGTTAAGCATGGATTTTAGGAAGTTACTTTGCAGTAAATGTTTGCCACTGGGGGCTGGGCCCATGCCATGCAGAATAGTCTCCTACATGTTGAGTCTGTAAATTGCTTTGGGTAGTATGGACATTTTGATGATGTTAATTCTTCCAATCCACAAGCATGGTACATGCTTCCAGTTGTTTCTGTCTTCCTTAATTTCCCTTTTCAGTGTTGTATAGTTCTCTGAGTACAGATTTTTTACCTCCTTGGTTAGGTTTATTCCTAGGTACTTTATTTTTCTATTTGTGATATCAAATGGCATTTTTCCCCTGATTTCTATTTCTGATATTTCATTGTTGGTATACAAAAGTGCTTTTGATTTCTGAATATTGGATTTGCATCCATTGTTTTGCCAAATTCACTTATTAGGTCGAGCGGTTTTTTGGCAGAGTCTGTGGGATTTTCTATGTACACTATCATGTCATCTGCAAACAATAACAGTTTTGCTTCCTCTTTTCCAATTTGGATGTCTTTTATTTCTTTTTCTTGTTTCACTGGCTAGGACTTCCAGTACTATGTTGAATAGGAGTGGGAAAGTCTTGTTCTTGTTCCTTGTCTTGTTCCTGATCTTAGTGGGAAATCTCTAAGTTTTTGCCCATTGAGCATGATGTTAGCTGTAGGTCTGTCATATATGGCCTTTATTGTGTTGAAGAATGCTCCTCTATTCCTACTTTGCTGAGTGTTTTTATCATAAATGGGTGCTGTATCTTATCAAATGCTTTTGCTGCATTATTGATATGATCATGTGATTTTTGTCTTTTAAAAGATTTGTCTAATATATTTTATTGATCATGCTACTACAGTTGTCTCATTTCCCCCCTTTCACTCCCCTCCATCCTGCACACCCCTTCTCACCCACATTCCCTGCCTTTAGTTCATGTCCATGGGTCATACATATAAGTTCTTTGGCTTCTACATTTCCTATACTGTTCTTACCCTCCCCCTGTCTATTTTCTACCTACCATCTATGGTACTTATTCTCTGTATCTTTTCCCTCTCTTTCCCCCTCCCTCTCCCCTGTTGGTAACTCCATGTGATCTCCATTTCTGTGGTTCTGTTCCCATTCTATTTGCTTGATTAGTTTGCTTTTGTTTTTGTTCTAGGTGTGGTTGTTAATAATTGTGAGTTTGCTGTCATTTTGCTGTTCATATTTTTTATCTTCTTTTTCTTAAATAAATCACTGTAACATATCATATAATAAGGGCTTGGTGATGATGAACTCACCTTATCTGAGAAGCACTTTATCTGCCCTTCCATTATAAATGAAAGCTTTGCTGGATAGAGCAATCTCGGATGTAGGTCCTTGCCTTTCATGACCTCCAATACTTTCCAGCCCCTTCTCACTTTGCTGCAAGCCCTCCCCATGCGCCTGTATCCACCCTTCTCACTGGTCTGGATGAGTTTGTCTTCTTTAACTCCTTGGTTGTCGGACTTCCATACAGTTCAGTATTCTGTCAGTTCTGGTCGTTTTTTGTTTTTATATTGTTGTTGTCCTTCTTTTGGTTGTGCAAGGAGGCACAGTGTGACTATCTACGCTTCCATCTTGGCTGGAAGTAGGATCTTTTGTTTTCTTTATGTGATGTATTATATTTATTGATTTGCAAATATTGTACCATCCTTGCATTCCTGGGATGAATCCCACTGGTCATAGTGTATGATCTTTTTAACATATTGCTGGATGTGGTTTGCCAATATTTTGTTGAGGATTTTAGCACCTATGTTCATCAGCAATATTGGCCTGAAGTTTTCTTTCTTTGTTGTGTCTTTATCTGGTTGTGGGAGTAGGATGGTGCTGGCTTCATTGAAAGAGTTTGGGAGTCTTCCAACTTCTTGGGTTTTTTAGGAATAGTCTGTGAAGGATAGGGGTTAGCTCTTCCTTAAATGCTTTGTAAAATTCTCCTGTGAAACCATCTGGTCCAGGATTTGTGTATGTTGGGAGTTTTTTGATTTTTGCTTCAATTTCATCAGGTGTATTGGTCTGTTCAGGCTTTATGCTTCTTCTTCATTGAGTTTTAGAAGATTGGATTTTTCTAGAAATTTGTCTATTTCACCTAGGTTTTCAAGTTTTTTGGCATATAGTTCTTTGTAGTAACTTCTTACGATCCTTTGTATTTATGTGGAATCAGTTGTAATCTCTCCTCTTTCATTTTTGACTGTGTTTATTTGGGTCCTCTTTCTTTTTTTCTTGATGAGTCTGCCTCAAGGCATGTTGACTTTGTTTATCTTTCAAAGAATCATCTCCAGGATTTATTGATCCTTAGAATTGTGCTTTTAATCTCTATGTCATTTAATTCTGCTCTGATCTTGGTTATTTCCTACCTTCTACTTGCTGTGGGCTGTCTTTGTTGTTGTTCCTTCAGTTCTTGTAGGCATAGGGTTAGGTTGTTTATTTGAAGTGTTTCTATCTTTTTAGGTAGGCCTGTATTGCTATGAACTTCCCTCTCTGGACTGCCTTTGCTGTGTCCCATAAGTTTGGATTGTTGTGAGTTCATTTTCATTTGTTTCCAGAAACTTTTGGTGTCTTCTCTAATCTCATTCCTGACCCATTCATTGTTTAATAGCATGCTACTCAATCTCCATGAGTTTGAGTGTTTTGGGTTTTTTTCCTTGAGGTCGGTTTCTAGTATCTGTCCCTTGTGGTCAGAAAAAAAATGCTTGGCATGATTTCAATTTTGTTGAATTTGTTGAGGCTTGTTTTGTATCCTGTCATGTGGTCTATCTTTGACCATGTGCATTTGAAAAGAATGTGTATTTAGCTTCTTTTGGATGAAGGGCTCTATACATATCAGTTAAGACCATTTCTTCTAGGGCATTGTTCAATGCCACAATATCTTTGCTGATATTTTGTTTGGAAGATCTGTCCATTTTTGACAGTGGGGTGTTAAAATCCCATACTATAATTGTGTTGCTGTCAATATCTTTCTTGAAGTCCTCCAAGATTTTCTTTATGCATTTGAGTGCTCCTATGTTGGTTGTATATATATTTACAATGTTTGTGTCTTCTTGCTGGATTCTTGCCTTGAATATTGTGAAGTGACCTTCTGGATGTGTTTTTATGGCTCTTGTTTTGAAGTTTATTTTGTCTGATATGTGTATTGCCACCCTGGCTTTTTTTTACTGTCCATTTGTTTGGAAAGTTTGTTTGTTGCCCTTCACTTTCACTTTGTGTAAGTCTTTTGTCCTAAGGTGGGTCTCTTGTAGGTCGCATATGTGTGTGTCATGTTTTCTTGTCCATTCAGCTATTCTGTGTCTTTTGATTGGGACATTTAATCCTTTTACATTTAAGGTTATTATTGAGGGCACTTAATTCATTGCCATTTTTTCATACCTGTATTCCTCGCTCTGTTTTTCTTTCTGTTCTTAAAGCAGACTCTTTAGAATGTCTTGCAGAACCGGTTTGCTGTAGTTGTGTT
>PVKM010017360.1:11916-26076 GCA_004027735.1 Carollia perspicillata
TTTTTTTTTTTTTTTTTTTGAGCCTCTTTTCCTTTTCTTGCTTTATCTGGGTTCTTTTTTCTACTCTGTACTCCAGCTCACTGATTCATCCTCTGCTTCCTCTAGCCTGCTTTTGGTTTCTTCTACTGTGTTCTTCAGTTCAGAAATTGTGTTCTTCATTTCCTCTTGGCCCTTGTTGATAGTTTCTATTTTCTTTTTCATGTTGATGTAGTTTGCAGTGAGTTCATTTTAGTTTCCCTGTAGTTTTTGGTAATTCTCTATGAGCTGATTGAGCTTCCTGATAACCATTGCTTTGAACTTAATATCTGATAGTTGACTTGCCTCTATTTCATTTAGCATTCTTTCTGAGGCATCCTCCTTTCCTTTCATTTGGGGATTGTTTCTTTGTCTTCCCATTTTTTTGTGAGACTCTTCTTGTTAGCTTCAGCTTCTTAAATTGATCTGTTCTGACTCCCTGGGTTTATGGTGCGAACTTCTTTGGTAGAAGACCTGTGAGATTCAGTGGTGCAGTCTCCTTGATCTCCCCAGCTCAGTGGTCTTGGTGTGTCGTCTATGTTGGCTCTGTGTTTGTCTTTGGGTTTTGATTGTTGTTGGGTCTTTCTTTGATGGGTCCTTCCCTCCAGCTTGTTAGCTGAGTGTTACTCCATCCACCACGTCTTGTATGCTGTTGTGCAGGTGTGGACAGGTTGTGCTGAAGCTGATTCTTCTGTGTGTATGAGATTTTGAGTCTTGTCTCTTACTCATGTTCAGTTGTTTTATCTGGATAACTTCTCCACCATTTAGTTGTATTTGCAGGTCAGTGCTGGGTTGCGGTTAGTGTGGCCTCCACTCCCTCCTTCACCTTCTTCTGTTATTATCTGTTGGTGGTTCTTTGTTGGTGGATTTTCTCTGCCAGCAGTATACTGGTGTTCACATCTCCCACCTACTCATGGTTGGTGATCACAGTAAGAACTGTCAAAAAAAATTCAACTGAGTAAATTTGAAGATCTAATTGGCTTATAAAGCAATTCATCATGCTAGCATCCCTTGAAGGAATCAGGCAGCATCCCTTCTGGCAAGGGAGGATCTTTTATTTCCTTTATTGAGAAATTGATAAAATGTTTTCTGTGTCTAGATCCTACACATCTTTTTTTAGATTTCCACCTACTAAAAATACGATTTGTGTTGGGAACCATTCTGGCTGGTTTCAGGAGTCGTAACCGCACCTTGTGGCTAATGCTGAGTTAGCGACCTCCTGACTGTGAGCCACTAAGGAAACAAGGCTTATCTCCCTGGTAGGAGCACTGCTTCTGCCATCTGTGGCCCCCAATGCCTGGTCAGTTAGTCAGAGACAGGTAAGACTCCTCGAGGGAGGGGCAACCCAAGCCAGACATGGGAAACCATCAAGGAAGGACTTGGGGGGCTGAAGAACCCTCAACCCCTGGCTATTTTGATATAGCCCAAGTCCCCATTCCGCCTGGGAGAAGCGGTTCCTGGCTGTAATCCACTTAAGCCTGAATCTATGATGGGGAGGGGGTGCAGCCCTCTGCCAGCTAGAGCGGGTTCCGGGGTGATGGCACATAAGAAAGAATTGGTAAAGTTCTATGAAGCCTGCTTTGCTAAGGGTGCTTTCATTCATATGATAAGGGATATGGCAGGAAATGAGTGTGTCTCCTAAATTTATTTTGCAACCCCCTTACCTGACCAACACTGACTCAGATTAAGCCCTCAGATTTCTTTGAAATGTTATCTGTTGTTTGATCTTTGCTGCCTGACATTGATTGATGAGCTTTACCTATATCCCTATGTGTTATGAACCTAATAAACACCATTGAGGAAGGAGACTCCTGATACTTCTCCTTTGAGATATTGACCACTTCTCCTCTCCAAGCACATCATGACTTGGTAGCATTATTTTCATCCATGGCAGATAGATGGCGGGGGGACTTGCGCAGAGTGCCCCCCACACACATTTGCTGTTATCAGTGGTGTTAATTTTTTTTCAAGTTCCAATTACTCATTGCTGCTATGTAGGAAAGTAATTGTTTGGTTAATCTTGTGTACCACAACCTTTTTATACTTACTTATTAGTTCTGTAAACTTTGTTGTTGTTGTTGTTGTTGTTGTTGTTGTTGTTGTTGAGTCTTTTGGATTTTTCCACAAAGACAAGCATGTCATCTGTGAACAGGCGCAGTTTTATTTCTTTCTTTCCTTCTGTGTACCTTTTATTTCCTCCTCTTTTTTGTTTATAATTTTTAAATTTATTTATAGAGAGAGGGGAAGGGAAGGAAAGGAGAAAGAGTGGGAGAGAGAAACATCAATTGGTTGTATCTGAAATAGGCCCTGACCAGGGACTGAACCTGAAATCTAGGCATGAGCCATGACTGAGAATTAAACTGGCGACCTTTCACTTTGTGGGATGATACCCAACCAACTGAGCCACACAGGGTAGGGCTCCTCCGCTTGTCTTATTGCATTAGCTACCACTTCCATATGATGTTGAGTACTTATCTCTGTTCCTCATCTTAGCATACAAGTGTCCATTTTGTCATCATTAAATATGACCTTATCTGTAGAGTTTTTGTAGATATTCCTTTTGAAGCTAATGAAGTTCTTGATTCCTAGATCGGGTAGAGTTTTTTAAAATTATGTATGGGTGTTGGATTTTATCTAATGCTTTTTCTTCATGAATTGATATGATTATGTGATTTTTCTTCTCTAGCTTATTGATGTGGTATATGTAATATACCTTGATTGATTTTGAAATATTGAACCAGCCTTTCATACCTGGAGTTAGTCCCATTGGTTCATGGTGTATAATTCTCTTTGTACATTGTTGTATTCAATTTGCTAATATTTTATTGAGGATTTTTTGTTTTGGAATGTTTACCTGATGACATGTTCATTAACCTTCGAGAGAGGGGGAGAGGGAGGGAGGGAGGGGGAGGGGAGGTAAGGGGGAGGGAGTGGAGAGAGAGAGAGACATTGATGTAAGAGAGAAACATTGATTAGTTGCCTCCTGTACATGTTCCAACCAGGGGTTGAACCTGCAACTTTTGTATCTGCCCTTAACCAATAACTGAACATGTACCGTTTTGATGTACAGGATGATGCTCCAACCAGCTGAGCCACCCTGCCAGAGCTGTTGAGGATTTTTACACAGGAGATATTAGTTTGTACTTTTCCTTTATTGTAATATCTTTATCTGGTTTTGGTATTAGGATAATGCTGGGTTTATAAAATGAGGTACGAAGTGTTCTGTCTGCTTTTGTTTGTTTGATTTTTGGAAGATATTATGGAGATTATTTTCATGTGTTCCTTAACATTTAGTAGAATTCACCATTGAAACCATCTATACCTGGTGTTTTCTCTTTTTTATTTTTTGGCAGGTAATTAATTGATTCAATTTTTTAAATAGATACAGCTTATTCAAAAGGTTTATTCCTCCTTGTATGAGTTTTGGTAATTTGTGTCTTTCAAGGATTTGGTCCATTTCATGTAAGTTATTAAATTTGTGGCATAGAGTTGTTGATAGTATTTCTCTTTTTTCTAATTTATTGATTTTGGAGGGAAAGAAACATCAATTTATTGTTCTACTTGTTTATATATTCATTGGTTCTTTTATGTGCCTAGACTGGGGATCAAACCTACAGCCTTGGCATTATGGGGACAATGCTTTAACCAGCTGAGCTACTCAGCCTGGGCCATTCATAGTATTTCTTTATTATCCTTTTACTATTAGTAGTGATGACCCCCTTCCTTAATTTCTGATATTAGCAGTTGGAGATCCTCTACAATTTTTTACATTAGCCTAAATAGAGGTTTATCAATTTAATTGATCTTTTCAAAGAAACAGCTTTTGATTAATTTTTCTTTATGATTTTATTTTTTCTTTATATTTTTGTTTTCAATTTTGTTGATTCTTTTCCATTTTTATAATTTTCCTTCTGCTTTCTTTAGGATTAAATTATTCTTTTTTGTATAATTTCCTATAGGAGAAACTTATTACGATTTTTAGTTCCTTCTTTATGCATCTATTGCTATAAAATTTCCCTCTAAGCAGTGCTTTTGTTTAGTCACATATATTTTTCTAAGTTGCATTTTCATTTTTATTAAGTTCAGATATTTAAAAGCTCTTCTTGAGACTTCTTTGACCCAGGTGTTATTTGGAAGTGTGATCAATCTCCATACATTTGGGAATTTTCCAGTGATCTTTCTGTTATTGATTTCCAGTTTAACTCCATGAGAACATACTTGGTGCTCAAATTGTCTCAGATTTGGCAAGTGGAAGCCCCTTCAGGTTGCCTTCTGTGTCCTTTGGACATGTCTCCTTTATTCTTTATACTTTCTGGTACAATAAAATAATCCAAGTTCATCTTGTACTTTTCATGCTCCAGCCCTTGACCATTTTTCCAAAGAGCACTGTTCCTCCAATAAGGCATGGTACTTATTTATTTTTAAATTTTATTTATTTATTTTTAGAGAGAGAGAGAAGGAGAAAGAGAGGGAGAAACATATCGATGTGTGAGAGAAACATCGATCGGTTGCTTCTTGCACTCTCCCAACAGGTGACCTGGGCTATAACCTAGGTATGTGCCCGGACCAGAATCGAATCAGTAACCTTTCGGTTTCCAGCATGAAGCCCAAACCACTAAGCTACACCAGTCAGGACACGAGGAATGGTATTTAAAAGCCAAAATCTGGGAGCAGGTTGTGCTCACTGCTAATAGTGTGCTTGCTTGGAGAACCTCTCAGTGGACAGAGCTAGGGACTATATGTCTGTATGTATATATGTATGCAGGCATGTGCTTACATATTTATACACAGACATATTCATTAACATGTCTATTTTTCTTTTTATACAAATCTACTGTATAAAAATGAGTTAACCTCCAATTGGGTCCAGTATGTCCAACTGCTATCTTAATACCACAATGTTCCTTCTAGTTTCTTTCCGTATTTGCAATTCACTTCTTTTTCCAACACTGAGAAACCTGACAGCTGTTATTCTTAATATAATCACTTACCTTATTAATCCTTCTGTTGCTACCACTGTTCCCTCCCTGGTGGGTGCCTTCCTCATGTTATTTAGACTCCAACTGCCCATACACCTCATGCCCTACAACAGTCTTGATCTGTCCCTTCTAATGACTTTAAAAGGAGGAAGGGAATAAAGGAGGAAAGGGTGAATGGGTTTGTGTAACAATTATACCTAAGGCTGCTTAGTTTTTGCCTTTTTACTGGTTTGCTTCTGAGTTACAGATGATTGAGGGGTTTTAAAAGCCATCTGCTGGATAAAGGGGCTGCTACTTTACTTTAATACAAAATCTGAGCAGGTTAGCTGCTTGGCTGGGTTAGTCCCTGTGCTTAGAGGTGCCCTTTCTTTTCTTTCTTTTGAAGGTCGTCTGGTAGGTGCTCTGGATGCAGTGCTGGATTCCAGTGCACGGGTGGCTCCATTTCGAATTCTGCTTCAAGTTCCTGGGTCCCAGGTTTATTCTCCTATAGCATGTGGTGAGTTCCTGAGTGGATCAGATGTTTACTGGGCCATAGCCATGGGTGAGTTTTGTTCCAGTTGGAATCTTCAGACCTTAAGATCTGAGCATGCATGCTAATGGATCTTGAAGGTAACTCCTTCTAGAGCCTCATCTGCTCTTTTGCACTCTTTTTTTTTTAAACCATCAAAAGTACATAAATGCAGTAAGCTTGGACAACTTACCTGGGGCATGCCAGGCTTTTGAGTGGTATGTTGTTCCGGGCTGCTGTATATTGTTGACTATGAATCGAGCCATTTGCTTCTTAATCTTGTGTCTAACATAAATGTGTTCCTAGGTGCATACATCTATTGTGATGGGGGAAGTATCTGAGGGCTGTGTCTGACATGGGGCAGCCTACACTCCCTTGTTCCACACGTGCACTGAATCACTGGCTGCTGGGCACTATGGTAATTTAGGTATCACTTTCTCATCCTGTCCATCTGGGGTCAGTCCGTCCTGTAGGCATATACCAGAACTCCCCCTCACCACTCAAATGCCTCAGAAGCCAGGAATCCTCATCTGAGAAGTCCCCTTTATTAAAAACCAAAACCAAGAGATATCTTTTAAATTACACAAATAGTAAGTGTTCACTTTCCAGAAATTAAAAAACAGGTAAGATAAAAGGAAAAACAAATCATCTGTAACCCATTGTCCATTGTGAATCACTCTTCTGTCTACATCTCTGCATGTACACAGAGTTTCTTTGGTTTTGCTTTTCCTTTTAACGTACTGCTAGCTACTGTAGACTTGTATTATCGCCTCACATTCTGTTACAATGTTGGATTCTTTTTTCAGGGAAAAACATAGAAAAGATAAAAGAGGAATATTATCATCTATATATACCATCCAATACTAACTGCTGTTAACATCTCAGCATGTTTCTTTTGGAGTCCTTTTTGTTTTGTTTTTTAAATTAAAACAAACCAGTTTGTATTTGCATAAAATGATAAACATGGTGTATGTTCACTATAAAGACATCAATTAACATTGAAAGGCACAAAGCAGAAATGATCCCTGGTTCCACATCCTAGCTATTCCAGGTGACCTCTGGTCACACTGGGCTCACATCATTCTGGACAGTTTTATAATGCATTTAGACAGTACAAGGATAGCTATGAAGAAGGATAGAAGTAGCTTTATAAAAATGCAGCTTGTCTGACAGTACTGTTTTCTCATAAAGGTATGAAGGTTTTACTTGATTTCAATAAAAGCAAAGCTCCTGTGAAACTAAAGAAATATTAACTTCAAATAAAGGTATAACATGAGAACTTATTTTCTAAAAGGTTCACTTAAGCGAGAGATTTTTGAAAGCATTACAAGGTTAGAATTGTGGCTCTTTAGAAGAATGTTTCAGTGTTGGCAATGTTCACTGACTCCCTATTCCAAAGGACAAGGAAGCCAACATTCTTCTTCCTCCTGCTTCTCTAATTTCTTTTTTGAAAAGTTCCATTATTAATTTTATGTTGTAATTCCATTCTGTTCTGAACCATACTTTCCATTATTGTTTGACTCAGTTTTCTATTTAAACTAAATTAACGCTTTCACTCAGATATGTTTTATATAGGCTCATCTCTTCACTGGCTAGATTCTTGTTGTCTTCCTCCAATAATAATTCATATTTGCAAATGTTTGTCCCTTGATTTTGAACTTGGATGACACCTTGGTTGGCTATGATGGTCTCTGGCCATATATTAGATCTTGTTGGCTGTGGCTCTGGTGTCTTTCAGTATTTAACATGGCAGTGGGAAAAACCTCAGGTTGATCTGATTTTATTCCCCCCCTTTCAGGTTATGTGCTTATTGTTGAAGTCTAGTAACATGGTTACAATTTGTTACTTCCTTGAGCACATTGTGTTAAATTTTTCTGGAACTTGATGTGCTTGTTCAATATGCAGATTTATTTATTTATTTCAGGAATTTTTCTTGTATGATTCTGTGTATAATATTATATTTTAAGTGCATATTCCATTTATTGGATTCTCCACATCAAGAGTACTTTATGTTGTGATCTCACCTATGAGTAGAACCTAATCAACAAAACAAACAAGGAAGCAAAATATAACCAGAGACATTGAAATTAAGAACAATCTGACAGTAACCAGAGGGGAGTTGAGAGGGGATATTGGGGAGAAAGGGGGGAATAGTTTTCAGGAATGTATATAAAGGACACATGGACAAAACCAAAGGCGGATAGGATCAAGGGTGGGCAGTGGGATGGCTGGGGTGGGGGGAGTGGTAGGGGGAAAATGGAGACAACTGTACTTGAACAGCAATAAAAATAAATAAATAAATAAAATCTTAAAAAAATACTTTATGTTGGGTAGATTTGGTCTGCTTTTCATTTCCTGCTGATTTTCTTTATCTGTCTTTTTCAGTTGCACTCTCCATGCTGTTCATAGCTCTTTCCTCTAAGTTAATAATTCAGTTTTCAGATGTGTGTTCCACACTTTGCTGCTTTGAACTTACTATTAATTTCGTTGTCATGTTGTCTTGATCCTCGGTTCATTTCCTTAGGTCTCTAATCTTCCTCCTCATCTCTGTTATTTCACCATCTCACCTCTTAGCTCATTTTATTCATGTTCTTATATTGTTTGAGAGCACGAAGCATTTGTGAGAATTTCCTGTGCTTGCTTGAGTGTTCCATTTTCTTCCAGGACAGAATCTCTTGAATACCTTGTTCTCATTTGTTCTCCTGTTGCTGTTCAGTGTTTTGCTTGGAGCACTGTGTGTTTCTCCTCATCTTGGTCATGCTTGAATATTGTTACCCCAGAACTAACCCTATATTATTTGCACTAATATAGTGAATGTGACTTTTTAACTTGTCTTGGGGACAGAAAAGAGGGCTGGTGTGCTGTTACACTGCACATGGGATATTGAGGGGGGCAAGACCCTGTTTCTTTCTCCCATTTCTCCCCTATTTCTCTCCTCTCATTCTGCCCAGGCAAAAGAGTTGGTCTTGCTCTGAACTTGAGGTTTTTGTTGGGGATACTTGGATTTTTGTCTTCTCACTAAATTGGCTTCTGGGGAGTCAGCAGCGTGAGGACTCTTCTTAGTTCCCAAGTCCTTGTAGCCTAGGACATGGACAGTAGCCTCTCTGGGCTCCTGGAGCACCTCAAAACCACAGTGATACAATGTAGTTCTCAATGGCTACATAGTATCCACCCTTACAGCTATAGCCTTGTTTACTCAACCAGTCCTTTATTAGCTAGTTAATTGTTTCTTATATTTAAAGTATTTCAAAGCCTTAAATGAACAGCCAAACACTTAAATATTCCAGGACACTTGTAGTCCCCACCATCTGTATATTTGAAATGTTTGGTGCCTGCCCCATAGCACACATGTGCTTGGTGTCAGGATTATTTGGTTAATGTGAGGTGGACTCTCCTTCCCTCTGGCTTTCTAGGGCTGTGGGGAATACAGATAGCAACCTGTAAATGGTCATGTACAGATGGAACAAGGATTAGGAAAACAGGACATGGCAGGAACCTTGAAAAGCACATAATAAGGAATTTGCTTCATCATAGGGAATGTATTTAGAAATATATATATATATCTCCAAATTACCTGCCCTAAAGGTTGCAGCAGTTTATACTACTCCCCATGGCAGGTCTGTAGAAGCTTTACTTTCTTCTGTCATCTGGCCCATGTAAGGTCCCCTGAGTAAGCAGTTATTCTTGTCAGTGCTGCTTTTCCTGGGTTAAGGAACAGAGAATGGTGAAGGTATTTGTGTCCAGGGTTTGTGGTATTGATTTAGGGACTCAGGTCTGTTTTGGGAGTTACTCAGGCATCTGGCATTGTGTTATTGACTCACTATGCTTAATATTTTATTGTCTTGAACATTGAGAAAGGATCCCTTCCCAGGGTTTCAAGTCTCAGATAAAGCAAAACAAGAACGGTAGGAAGGGCCTGGGTGGCTTAGGATGTGGGTGGCAACAGGAAGATTGGCCCGTGAGAATGATTTATGTTTTCACTGGATTTTGGCTATGTGCATGGCAGTGGGAGGAGACACAGGAGAGCCTTGACCAGAATGTTGTTTTTTTTTTTCTTTTTTGTTTCTTTTTAAGCAGAAGTGGAGGAGGTAGGTAGATAATTTTATGGTGAACAATATTACTGTGTAGCAACAGAGATCTGTGGATGACTGTGGTTAGAAGTAGATAAGGGATAAGTTACTGCTACAATTATTTTTTAACTTATGTGGACCAAAGACTCCCAGGCTTTATCTCACATATTGTGAGAGAGTGGCTGTGAGTTGCTGGGAAGGGTGTGGACAGAGATGCGTGCCCTGTCATTCATTCTGGTCAGAGCCTAGATGTCCCCCTCAGAGAGACTTCCCTGACACCCTGCCAACTGCTTCCTCTGTTCTGGTGCTCAAGTCTCTCCAGTATGTATCACTACTATCATTTCCTTTTCTTTTCTTGTTTCCCTACTGAAAATGAAAATTTTGTCAGTTGTGTTTGCCACAGATGCTGTAGTGCTGAGGACAGAGCCTGGCATTCTGTAAAGAGTAGAGGAATGAATGAATGATGGGGTGTGGAAAAGAAGTTAAGAGACTTGGTGGTCAAGATTCTTTTTTTAAAAAAAAAATATTGATTTTAGAGAGGGGGAAGGGAGGGGAAAGAGAGAGAGAGAAGAGAATAGAAGAGGAGAGAGAGGGGGAAGTAGAAAGAGAAAGAGATTTGTTGGTTGATTCTTATATGTGCCCTGACTGGGGATTGAACCTGAAATCTTGGTGTCTGGAGACAACGCTCTAACCAACTGAGCTACCCAGCCAGGGCCATCAGGACTCCTTCCTGAATGTAATGAGAGGAGGTGGTATATGGAATCACAGAGAAGTCTCTTTGAGTCCTTTCTGAAAAGTCAAGGCAGGGATATTCCAGAGCTGGGTGAGTGCCTGGGTCTGGAGCTTTGTAATGAGCAATATGGACCATTGAGCAGTAGAAAAACTTGCAAACAGGCTTTTTTTCTTTTCAAATATTTTTATTGTGGTAAAATATAAATAACATAAAACTTAACATTTTAACTATTTTAAGTGTACAGCTCAGTGGCCTTAAGCACATTCCCACTGTGGTGCAACCATCACCACCATCCATCCACAGAACATTTTCATCTGCCCAAGCTGAAACTCTGTGCCCATTAAACGCTAACTCTCCATTCCTCCCTCCCTCTAGCTCCTGGAAACCACCATTCTTCTTCTCCTCTTTATGAATTTGGCTACTTTAGGAACTCATGTAAGTGGAATCATATAGTATTTATCTTTTTCTGACTTGCTTATTTCACTTAACATCGTGTCCTAAAGTTTCATAGCCTGTGTCAGAATTTCTTTCATTTTTCAGGCTGAATAATATTCCATTGCATGTTGGCTTTCTTTTTGAAACAGATCTATATTGATTGAGAAACCAAGGACATGGTGTATGGAACTAGGATGGTGAATCCCAGGAGCCAGTTCCGGCGTGGGCCAGGAGAGCAGGGAGGAACAAGGCAAACGTTAAAGGGCCAGGGCTTCATCTTGTGGGCCAGTTGGCCTTTGGCTTTTGACTGAATTGATGCCTAAGCTGCAAAGAATTCTTTGGGGCCCTGGTAGAACAAGGAGACTTTGTTGCCTTGTCTCTGTGTGACATGGTCTCAGTCTGTGCTTTGTCCTGCTGTTGAGAAGTCCAGGCTGTGAGATATTTATTATGTCCTGTTCCTATCGGTAGGTGATTCTCAGTGTTACTGCTTTGTTACTGACACACACATTTTATTCTTTACTGTGGTCCTGAACATTAGTTAGTTGTTGTCTTTGCCTGATTTTTAGAAAGGAGAAAAGCCCAGGCAGGACTCTGGATTATCTGCCTAGGTCGTTACAGGAGCTAAATTGATTATGTAATAATTTGACCTTGTAATGTCGATATGTGGAGTGAATTGTCTTTTTTGTTTACTAAAAGAGGACTTGACTGCCATGCTTAGAGGCAACCAGAGTGGTATCTTACCAAGAACAGGGCCGAAATTGCAGAAGCTTTATGAAAAACTCATCAAACCCTTGTGCACATTACCTTTGAATAGCACTCATGTCTTTACAGGTATCAGTTTGGACTTCAGAGCACTGAGCAGTTTTGTGATTCTGTTTATGGCAGCATAAGTCAAAGTAGTCCTGTTTCTAGCAAGGCCTGCTCTGTGGTCTTGAGCGAAATGAGGGAGAGAGGGAAAACAGAAAAGGAAGCAGCCAAGTGGCAGCAGGTTGAGTGATGCCACCGAGATTCCATCAGCAGAGAGCAGAGAGTTTCAAGCATACCAGGGGGAGATATCCACATGACCAGTCAGAGGCAGATCTGTGTCTCGGAGAGAGTATGTCTGTAATTTTAAAAAACTTAGTTAGCATTTTATTTTTATTTGTTTATTCTCCTCTGAGGACATGCCTGTTGATTTAGAGAGGGGGACAGGAAGAGGGAGGGAGGGAGGGAGGGAGAGGGAAGGAGGAGAGAGACAGAGAAACAGAGAGAGAGAAAGAAACATCCATCAGTTGCTTTTTACATGGGCTCCAACTGAGGACCAAACCTGCAACTCAGGCAGGTGTCCTGACCAGGAATCAAACCCACTCCAAGACAAGACTCCAACAAACTGAGCTACATCATCCAGGGCAAAGCTTAGTTAATATTTCAGATTTAGAAAATCGAAAAACATAATTTTGAAATTTCAAGGATTTTTAAAGGAAGCTCTGGTATTATTGCTAATCAAAATGTGGCACATGTTTTAAGAAATTGAGAATCACGAGTTGTGCTAGTTTAAAAACTAAAAACTTTCCCACTAAGATCAGGAACAAGACAAGGTTGTCCACTTTCACCACTTCTATTCAACATAGTATTGGAAATCCTAGCCACAGCAGTCAGACAAGAAAAAGAAATAAAAGGCATCCAAATTGGAAAACAGGAAACAAAACTGTCATTGTTTGCAGATGACATGATAGTGTACATACAAAATCTTATAGACTCCACCAAAAAACTGCTCAGCCTAATAAATGAATTTGGCAAAACAGCGGGACAGAGAGTCAATATTCAGAAATCAAAGGCATTTTTGTATACTGACAATGAAATACCAGAAACAGAAATCAGGAAAAAAAATCCCATTTGATATAGCAACAAGAAAAATAAAGCACCTAGGAAGAAACCTAACCAAGGAGGTAAAAGGCCTGTGCTCAGAAAATTACACAACACTGAAGAGTGAAATCAAGGAAGACACAAACAAATGGAATCATATACTGTGTTCATGGATCGGAAGAATTTACATCATCAAAATGTCCATATTACCCAAAGCAATTTATAGATTCAGTGCAATACCTTTTAAAGTACCAATAGCATATTTCACAGATATAGAACAAACACTTCAAAAATTTATATGGAACCATAAATAACCTGAAATAGCCACACCAATTTTGAGAAAGAAGAGCAAAGTAGGAGGGATCACAATACCTGATATCAAACTGTAGTATTATAAGGCCACTGTAATCAAAATAGCATGGTATTGGAATAAAAACAGACACGTGGACCAATGGAACAGAATAGAGAGCCCAGAAATAAACCCAAGTCTCTACTGTAAATTAATACCTGACCAAGGGGACAGCAGCATTAAATGAAGGAAAAATAGCCTCTTCAACAAATGGTGTTGGGAGATCTGGACAACTACATGCAAAAAAATGAAACTCTATCACCAGCTTACACCATACACAAAAATAAATTCAAGGTGCATAAAAGACTTAAATATAAGTCCTGACACCATAAGCGTCCTAAAGGAAAACATTGGCAGGAAAATCTCAGGTATTCCACGCAGCAATATTTTCACTGATAGGTCCCCTGGAGCAAGGGACATAAAGAATAAACAAATGGGATCTCATCAAAATAAAAAGCTTCTGCATGGCTAAAGAAAACAGTATAAAAATAAAAAGAGAACTAACTGTATGGGAAAACATATTTGTAAATGATACCTCAGACAAGGGTTTAATCTCCAAAATATATAAAGAATTCACACGATTCCACTCCAGGAAGATAAGCAACCCAATTAAAAAATGGTCAAAGGACTTGAACAGACACTTCTCCAAGGAAGACATACAGAGGATTCAGAAACATATGAAAAGATGCTCAATATGCTAGCCATCAGAGGGATGCAAATTAAAACCACAATGAGATACCACTTCACACTGTTGAGAATGGCCATCATAAACAAAGCAACAAACAAGTGTTGGAGAGGTTGAGCGGAAAATAGAACCCTAGTGCACTCTTGGTGTGTATGCAGACTGGTACAGCCACTATGGAAAAAAACAGTATGGAATTTCCTCAGAAAACTAAAAATGGAACGGCCTTTTGATCTGGCAATTCCACTGCTAGGACTATATATCCTGAGAACTCTGAAACACCAATCCAAAAGAACCTATGCACCCCAATGTTCATAGCACCATAATTTACAATAGCCAAGTGCTGGAAGCAACCTAAGTGTCCATCAGTAAATGAATGGATAAAAAAAACTATGGTACATTTACACAATAGAATTCTACACAGCAGAAAGAAAGAAGGAGCTCCTACCCTTTGCCACAGCATGGATGGAACTGGAGAGCATTATGCTAAGTGAAATAAGCCAGGTGGTAAGGGACAAATACCATATGTCCCTCTTTCACCTTT
>PVKM010017361.1:0-25967 GCA_004027735.1 Carollia perspicillata
GTATTATACTCAAGTGTACTCGATGTACTTTAATGTACTCAATCGGTACATTAAAAGTACCGATATTAGAGTACAGGCTCACAGGAGGTGTGAGAGGTGGAGATGGACAAGACCAGCGCCTGAAACCAGAGTGCGGGGAGGGAACTTGACCACTGGGAAAATAAGTAAGGTATTGAGTCCAGAAACAAGCTGATTTGATTCTGAATAGCTGAAACAATGGCCTGGGGCTTCTCTTCCTCTGCTTCTTAGGGACCGGTTGAGTTGAAGATTTTCAAGTAGAATTTCAACATTTGGCCAGAAAAGGTTGGTAAGTGTTTGAGGGACCTAGGAGATTCAAGAAAGTTTTCACGGTTTGCCTTGTAGAAAGTTCCTCCTTCGTCACACCTACTAACATCTCCCAGGCAGGTCCAGGTTCAGGGGCATAAAACCTGTGCTATCACAGGGGCTCCACACTTAGTTTGATGCTCTGCTATGGCCACCTTGAAATTCTTCAGGATTGTACTCTAGCACTTGTGTGTTGTAAGTGAGGTTCCGTGGGGCAGTGGAGCATGCGCAGGAGCAGAGAGGATATGCACAATACGCATGCTTCAGTCTTTGTCGCCCCGTTCTCACGTCGCATTTGTGATGCCCCATGAGCACGGAACTAGGGTGAACCCATGATGTGGGGACGTTCAGCAAGACTGAGAGTGAATACGAGGTTACATTTAGTGCTGAGTAATCTAGGGATGCTGACAGCCCCAAGAGTCTACATTTTCATTCTGAACCAAAATGTGCTGTGGGCAGAAAAAGAAGGCAATGGGATTCTAAGAAACACCAGCATTTTAGGAATCCTACCATTTTTGCTCAAGGGATTCCCCTGTATTAGCCAAACACTTTCACTGGAAGTGATGACAGAAAGGAAGGGCAGTGACAGGGAGACCCGTAGTTCCTTCTCTCAGTTTTCTCTTACTCATCAGTGAGCTGAAAAGGCTGAGGATGTTGATAGACTGTATGCAGATTAAGAAGTAAAATAAAAGCAGGGCAGCAGTTCCATTCTTCTGGTAAAAAGAAAACATACGTGCACACATAAGCTTCAAAATATGGCTTGTGCCACTTTGGGGACTCTGCACAGGCTGTTACATTTGCATTTAACACTGACATTGAATAATACAAAACGAACAGTAAAGTGTCTAGTGATAATTTAAAATTTTAACTTTTTTCCACTTAAAAGGACGTTAAATAATTTTAAAGAATCATAACATGCCAAGAGAAGAGCCACGGAAGAAAGGAAGAAATTTCTCTTCTAAGACCCTTAATGGCACTCTGCCTGCCCCTGCTGCTTTTCCTAGGAGGACCCCACACACTCTATAGCTAGCCTTGCTCTCGGGCAAGTATTCCAAGGGGCATCATCTGGAAAATCCTGGAAAGACGGAATGCACAGCAGGGAAATGAAGCCTAAAAGATTTGCTTCCCAGTCACAGGGCAGTCAAAGGGCGCTGTCAGGAATTCTGATGAAGTAGGCAGATCTGGGTTCTGCTCCCTGGCTGTGTGTGGCCTTGTGAAAGTTGCTTGCCTTTTCTGAGCTCTCTTTTCCCATCTGTGAAAGTGATTAATAGCATGCACACTGTTGTGAGGGGTTGACATAACTCATGCCAAGTGTGTACCAGATAGTAGGGTCTCAATATATGATAGCTGTTAATACTACTATAATTAAAAGCCTGTTATGTCTAGGACCCCTAGGACTGATCATATACATGGCAATATATAATATGTATAAACCTTAACATATGTTAAGGTTTGCTATTATGTTCTGAAAGGGTTTGAGGATACAGTGATGTCTAATATTCCATTAGCAATCCCCTCCTGATGACTCTTAACTTTCTTTCCAAAGGCCTCCTGGGAAAGGTTATGATAGAGACTCTGAGCATCTCAGTGTCAATGCAATAACAAATACGGGCATATTTGAACAAGCAGTGGACATCCAGAGGGTTGGGTGAAGGACATTTCTAACAGTGAAAAATACACCAGAAGGAGAGCAAGGAAGGGGAAGGGGAGAAGGAAGAGTAAAAACAATTCCCACCTTTTTGGAAGCTACCAGTGAGACTCGCGCCCATCGAAATGGCAAGCTTGAGCAAGTCGGACATCTCCAAACCCAGTGGTTTTAATTTCCTATAAAATTTGATCACCTTCACAATCTAAGGTTTAAAAATTCAACAAGCATTCATCTGAGACCTGTTCTGTACATGACTCAGTGCTAGTTGCTCTGGAAGACACAAACAGGGGTAAGGAAATACCTCTCCCTCAAGGAGGCCACGATGTAGAAGGAAGGGTTAGATCCACGCTCCCACCCTGCACAGCGTGGAAGGAATAGGTGCCACTGGAGGAACGGAGACTAAGGCAGAGAGAGGAGAGCGGCCAGCTTTGTGCTGTGAGATGATGTGGGTCTTCTTTCTGTACACTTCCTGTCTGGTGCTAACCTGTGTGAACGTTTTTGTTTTGCACATACTGATACGATCTACGTGTTTTTGGCACATACTCTGTGCCAGAAACTTTCAGCTACATTAGTTAACTCATATAAATACTGTCAGGATGAGAAAATGCACTAGTGGAAGCTGAAGGTCTGCTCAGGGCCATGCAGCTAACGAATATCAGAGTGCGGATTCAAACCCAGGTAAATCTGACTCTGAAGCCCACTCTCTTTCCATTTTGTCTTCATGAGGGCCTGCCTGAGGTTCCCCAGAGAGACCAGACTGTTCCGTTCCTTCTCCCCTTTGTATATGCTGTTCATCTACCTGAAATGACTTTAATCCCTTGTCTTCTAGATAACATTCTGTACATAATTTCAAAGCCACCTTAGCTATTAAATTCCTTTTCCTCACTACTTCACCCCTCCAAAAGTTTAATAACACTCTTCTCTATGCTTCCAGGGGTTTCCTATTACTTTATGTTCTATTGCTTTACTTATCATGTTGTAGAGAAATGATTTATTTATAGTTTTGTCATCAGCTATAGAGAATAAGCTTCTTGAGAGACGGTATATATCTTTTCTGTTTTTGTATATTTAGCACACAAAAATTGGTCTCAATTTCATATAAACAAATTTTGAGGAGGTCAACAAATTTTTGCTATAACATCTGGAATTGGATATCCAGTTAGGGAAGTCAGTATTGAATATGATTGTATTGCACATTCGGCAAACACTTTTTGTAAAGAACAAATAAAATACATATTTTAGGCTTTTGTAGATGTAGAGTCCCTGTTGCAAATACTTGCCATTGCTGTTTCAGGGCAAACATGGCCATAGAAAATACATGCGTATGAATGGGTGTGACTGTGATCCAATAAGACTCCATGCAAAAACCCAGCTGGCAGTCTGGATTTGGTCCCCAGCCTGTGGTTTGACAGACCCTGATGTATTGTACGCCAATAAATTGAGACCAGGAGTGAGCGTAGGGAAGTCCTTCCAGGCAGAAGAAACAGCCTGCACAGGTGTCCTGTGACAGACAGTATACATTCAGGGAAAAACTAAAAACACGAGCCAGCCGGGCTGGTGCACGGTGTATGCGGCAAGGGAGTAATAATCAATAAATCTGGAAAAGTGGGGCAAGAGTATGAAGATTCTCAAATGCTAGAGTCGGAATTTATTCTAAACCCAGTAGGCGTTGGAATCTCATTGACGTGTTTGAGCAAACTGATGATCTGCAGTGACTTTACGTTAGAAATTAAACTGCCACGTATATACTAGAGGCACATAAGGCAAAAGGTTTGTGGAATACCTGAGCAAGGGAATGGTGACAGTAACACTAAAAAGACGTGGGCCAAAATGGCCGTGGCAGAGGCAAAAGTGGTGGGAATGGATGACGGATTGCATGTCAACGCAGACAGAATAAAACACGATTGTTCTAGCCTGGTATCTGGGAACATGGCAGTGCCAAGAAAGACAAGAAGTGGCCTGGCTTCAGAAAAAGATGATAACTGTCTTTCAGACACGGGAAGTCTGATTTTAATACTTGTTTGGCCTGGTCAAAGCCCAAGTTTAAATACTATGCCTTATAACAGCATTTCTTTCAAAAGCTGGATTAAAATCTTTCTACCATTTGGCAGGGAAAAGATTTTTAACGTCTCATCCAATACCTGCATGTGATGTTTGATCTCTGTTTAATTTTTATTTTAAGTTCTGCTTGTCGTAACAACTAAGAACACTTAGGAAGTTTCCTCTCCTTCCCTGTGCCTTTTAATTTTCTAATCACATGCTATGTAATTCTGAGGCAATCGCTTTAGGTTCACATTTCCTCCATAAAATTAAATTAGTGTCATTTTTCACATAGTTAGCGCAGGGAATTTGGGTCCTTCCATGATCTGGGGTTACTGAGATAAGCAGAGGCAGGGTACAGCCCAGCAATGAGAACACAAAACCAAAATGTCAAGCTAGAGAGACAATTGCCATTGGATTCCAATCATTATACGGGTGCTGGAGGAAAAGTGATGTGGCACACAGGAATGAGGTCAGGAACTTGTAAGTTCTGAGTCGGATTGCCAAATCTTAGTAAGAAACATCTGAGGGTAGAGTCAAAATGACTAAGTCACGTGGTTGAGATTCTCACATACAGAAACTGGAAAGTGCAGAACATCAGCTGAGGGGAGAGTGTGTGGGTCTTTACTGCCTGAGATGGACCAGGGAGTGTGTACTCACGCTAAACCCACGTGAGGGCACAGCTGGTCATGTACACACCTTACATTGAAAATCACAGTGCTAAAAAGGAAAGAGCTATCAGGCCATAAAAAGACATGAGGAGCTTGAACAACATAATAATTTTTTTAAGTAAAAAAGGTCAATCTGAAAAGGCTACATCACGTATGATCCCAACTATACGACATTCTGGAAAGGCAAACCCATGGACACAGCAGTCGGCAGAGTTTGGCAGGAGGATGGAGAGATGAATAGGCAGCGTACAGAGGAATTGTATGGCTGTACAAATACTCTGTGTGGTATTACATGGTAGATGCTGGTCATTCTACATGCGTCCGAACCCACAGAAGGCACAACTCCAGGGTGAACCCTAAGGTAAACTACAGACTTTGAGTGATTAAGATATGTCCCATATAGGCTCATCAATGACAGCAAATGTACCAGCCGGGGGAGGCTATGCCTGTGTGAGGCCAGAAAATGTATGGGAAATCTCTATACCTCCTTTTGATTTTTTTTTGTGAACTTAAAAGTGATTTAAAATTGTAAACAAACAAAAAAGGTAATAATAAAAAAATAAAATCAAGTTTACTAAAAAAAAAATCAAAACAAAAACCCTAAAAATGTGTAAAAGGATGGCCAAATTACAAGTTAAAAAAAAGTGCAAATAAAAATTGTACCATGGTCTGAATAAAATTTGTAGCCTAGTGTACCAAAGACAACTCTTAGCTCTGACAATGGCAGTAAGGTTGCATCAGGTGTTAGCATTAGGAGAAGCTAAATGAAGGATCGATGGGGACTCTGTACTATCTTTGCAACTTCTCTATAAAATCTAAAATTATTCCGAAGTGTAAAAGCTAAAATTAAAAAAAAATCTCTACATAGTTTCCTGGTTCTACAATTTATCTAGATGAAAACAATGACTATTGCTTAGGATGGCTTTTCTTCAAAAGCCCTTACGGCAATAATAAGCCAAATAACACAACTGCTGAGGGCACATGTGTAGAAACTGAGCCACCTTGGTTCCAAGCCTGGCTCTGTTTTTTACTATCTGTGTGACTTGGAGCAAGTTTTCTTAGCTCCTGTAAGTCTCTATTTATTTCACCTATAAAGTGAGAACTCTGTAGTACTTACCCCTTACAAAATAACCCAGAGTGCTTTGCCACTGGTGCATCGATAGTGTTCAACAAAAGTGACAGTTACTGGTAGTATTGATTGACATCTGTATATGGTATATGTGTGAGTAGAGATTTGACTTCCCCAGAGGAAGAGCTGGATATGTGGTGCTCAGCATATCGCATCGCTGCCCCGATCAAATGCTGGGCTTGTTCTGCTGCACTTCGGGTTCACGAACAGAACGCCCATTCCGCCCTTCTCTCAGAAATATGATTTTCAACTCAGCTACTCTTTTATATTAAAGTAAGCATCGTGGCCAGATGGTCCCTGTTCTGGAGTTCCAGAATGACATTAAAAATGAGTGGGCAGAAGGATTTTATTAGTCATTGGTTGGCTTCACAGCAGCCATTTCCATGATGTTATGAGACAATGACAAAATTAAAGCAGCTACAATGAGCTGGTCCCTGTGTCTGTAAATACTCATAGGTCAGGAATGTAGAACGGGGGCAATAAATGTGGAGAATTACTGCCTGACATCTCAGGTCCCTTTGGCTGAGAGGTCAAGATGGCTCAGGATGTAGGTCTTGAGGAAAATAAGCTAATGACAGGAAGCACTGCTGTGTCAAAGAAGGCCTACAAACCTCAGGTTTCTGGTTAGCATTATGATGGAAGGCGTGGGGGGAGGAGGATATCTCCTAATGGGCTCTGGGAAACTACTCAGGAACTGGTCTAACTGGTGTAAAGAAACTGGAACCAAACCTGGGAACTTGCGGCAACACACCGAGGCCGAGGTTCCTCTTCAAGTCTTCCCCGGCCTGCTGGTCCCCTGCTTATGTTCCACAGCACCCCCTGTACCCTCCCTCCGCCTCCCCTGTCATTCCTTCTCACTACTTGCATCCATCTACTCCAGCTCAGGAACTTGGAAGCTAATGATGGATTTGTGGAACAAAGAAATTTGGAGCTGAGAGACTCAGGAGCTGAGTTGTGGTTCTAACTCCACCACTTGCTTGTGTGAGAAAGGGACGGGACATCTCCCACAGTCCCATTTTCTCACCCTTGCTAACTTCCTTTGCATTAAAAACAACAAAAAGAAATTTTTTACTTCATCTACAGGACCCACATGGGGTTGTGAGGTTTAAATGAAACGTATATTAAAAGTGTCTAGTGAACAAAATAAACTGACAAACAAAATAGAAACAGAGGCATGGACACATGGAACAGACTGACAGTTGTCAGAAAGGAGAGAGAAGTGGGGTTGGATGAAAGAAGGTGAAAGAATGAGCCGAGAGCACATATGCATGACTCATGGACCCGGACCCCAGTGTGGTGATGGCCCAAGGGAGGGAGGGGCGAAGGCCGGGTGGGGACGGGCAGAAGGGGAACGGGAGTGATAGCATCAACAGTAAAGTTAAAATAAAGGGTCTTGGTGTCTTGCAGGCACTCAGTAGACATTAATTACCTGCACCTTGTTATCCACTGGAGAACATCAGGAAAATATCCAGGGGTTGGAGGCACGATTTCTGTGGCCATTGGCCTTAATTTTGGCCTTGCTCATAGCACAGTGAAAAGCAAAATGTCTTCAAATTACAAGAAACATTGCCTTTTGAGATTTTAAAAGCTGAATGAATATCAAATCTGGATGGTCTGCTCTCTCTGAGATCACATTTCTCTGACAGCAACTGATTTTGATTGTTATACCAAGGATATACGGTAATTAGTTGGTTGGATGACCTTTTATGACACCCACATGATATTTGCTTGAATAAATTTGTCTACTTATTTTACTCATGTCTTTACTACAAGTGTATCAAGAAGAGAATTCTGAAAGCATCCTGGTCCAGATCTTCTGTCTCTTTAAACGAATTTATGAAAATCTCCAAGATGTGCACTTTCTTCCCCCCCAAAAAAAGAAACACAGAGGTGATAGGAATCCACTTCTCCAAAATATTATTCTTTTCTTCAGCAGCTCCTAGAATTTCTGAAAGTGATAGACTTCCTTTTTTTGAAGAAGAAGAAGAAATATGGAAAGGGAGATCATTTACATGTGACAGAAAGGTTGTATTAACTTTTTCGATTACCTTTCCTTTAAAATCTGAAGTTTGATACCTGAGCACCTTTGGTTTCCAAGCGAAGGAGGGTCATTGAGCTGAGCTGCCGCGGCTCACATGCACAGCACGGTAGCCCCTGCAGAGTCATCGCCAGATTTGGAGCGATGACTTCAGCATGGTGCTCCTATCTGCACACCTCAGATTTTTTAAGTCAACAATGACGGATTGCATGTTAGTTAGGCTTATTGTTGTAATTGTTTCACAATGTATATACATATAAAATTATTACACTGTACATCTGAAAGTCATATATGTCAGTTATAGCTGTCAATTACAAAAATGGATAATGTGTTTTTTCCCCCTCTACCTTACATTGTTCTCTGGTCTCTACTCAACTTATAGAATAAATTAAATTGTATGTGCTTACTTTAAAAACTTTATTAAAATGAGGGTTAGATTTTGTATGAAGAATAAACATATTGAAATGAAAAAATAAGCAAGATGGCTGGTAAAGAGATATAGCAGATAAGAGTTAAATTCAGAGTGTGGTAAAAGGGAAATTGGTGAAAGATGAAGAGGAGGAATGGAAGAAAGCCATAAAAGCAAAGTAGAAAAGTAATTATAACTCCAGGGTCATGTAGTGTTTAGGAGCATAGCTGCTATAGATTTTCAGCCCATGATAGCTGTGTGATTTTAAGGAAATTACTTAACCACCTTTATGTCTTATTTTTTTAATCTATACCAGAGATGATATGCTAATGGTATCTGTCTAATAAGGTTGCCAAAAGTGTTAGATGAGTAAGTGTTTATCACATAGTAAATACCATATAAGTCTCTTTAAATAAATAAAACTAATAATGATATAGTAGATACATGATGCAATGAATTTGTCAAAACCCATGGAAATTTATGCCACAAAGAGTGAACCTTAGTTCATACAAATTTTGAAAGATTAATTAGGATGCTGGATGGAATTCAGATTGAGAAAACAATCTAGCTGTACATCAAATATATAAAATAAGTTCAGGAAAGGAGTAGGGGGAAAATGTCAGCCAAAGTAACCTTGAAAATGGGTGGATTCTATAAGACTAAAGGCAAAATGACAACTGTACACAGGCACTGTACTCCGGATGACAGAGTTAGATATTGGTCAGAAGTACTGATAATCCTGTAGATGTACACAGCTTTGGAGCAATTAAATAGATGGCAGGAGTTTGGGGACAGGAGTGGGAGAGTACGGATGAGCAAGAGGAGGCTAGAATGATCTATGTGACAATGGACTAGAGCTGAAGACATTACTATTAATTCGTGTTTAGCTTAATATAGATATAGATAGCTACATATAGAAATATTTATAGAGATGTGTATATATATGAGCTAGCATATGCTTATACATTTTCTTACTCTGTCAGCTGAGAGGCCTAGAAGCGACAACACTCAGTAGCAATGAGCACATTTAGCACCTAAATCTTGCTATCTAACACTATTCCCCAATAAAAGTAACCAGGGTTCCTTCAAGAAATGGCTGATTCCAGGACTGAGGCAGGAAATATGAAAACTGAGCTTAAAGCATTTTGTAATGCCAGAGAGTAAAGAATTGGTAAAAAAAAAAAAAAACCAAAAAACAAAAAACACAACAATCAACCAAAACCAAGAACAAAGAAAAAAACACACACTCCATTAAAAAATGACCCTATATCAAAGGGAGTATGTACAAAAAAAAATACCCTATACAAGAGTTGATCGAAAGAGTTCCCAATTACCAAAGCTGGAACAATTTGAGCAATAAAAAAATAAAGTAGTACTGGTATTAGATTGTAACCCAAAATATAGAATAAGCATCCATGAGCTCATACCGATGTAAAGAATTGAGTCAATAAATAAAATAAATGGTTGGGGAAGGGGAGGGGTGGGGGAAGGAGGAAGGGACTAGGCAAATCTTTCATTCAGAGATTTCCCGATAATTCCCATAGACAGCCCACCCTCTAGGAAGTGAAGTGTACAACTCCGCTTTTTAAGTGTGGGTTGTGCATAATAACTTCTTTTCCATGAGCACAGCTTGGAAGGGGTGGGGACAGTAACTTTATAATGGAAAACGCTGGCCACTGATGCATACTGCCTTAGCTAGATATCCATGGTTAACATTGACAATGATTGGTCAGGCAGATAGCACTTACCTTTGATTTGTAATGAAAAAGACACTTAACCTCTGTGGTCTTCCTCTCCAAAACACATAGTTTTAGTACAGTAATGAAAACAAAGAGAGACACAAATCCCAACTGAGAGACATTCTACAAAATATCTGACCGGTACCCCCTAAAACTGTTACAGTCATCGAAATCGAAGAAAGTCTGAGAAACTGTCATAGCTAAGAGTAGCCTAAGTAGACATTGCTATCAAATTTAATGTGTTGTGTTGAACGACATCCAAGAACAGAAAAAGGTCATTAGATAAAAACAAAGAAAATGTGAGTGAAGAATGGACCTTAGGTAATAATAATATGTCCATATTGGCTCATTAATTGTTATAAACGTAAGATGCTATTAAGGAAACAATGTGAGATATATAGGAATTCCATACAACATTCACAATTGTTCTATAATCTAAAACTGTTATAAAATAAAAAGTTTACTAAAAATAATAAGAAATAGTAAGAAATAGTTAACATTTAGGAAGCACTCATGTAATAGGCACTTTCTAAAAAATATTTTATTTATATATTTTTAGAGAAGGAAGGGAGGGAGAGAAACATCGGTGTGCAAGAGAAACATCAATCAGTTGCCTCTCGCACAGCCCCAACCAGGAACCTGGCCCTCGACTCAGGCCAATGAAATTTCAGTTCATAGGCTGGCACTCAGTTCACTGAGCCACACCAGCCAGGGCTATAATTGGTACTTTTACTGCATTAACTTTAAAACCTAAAAATAACAGGCTCCAGAAAAGTGCCACTTTTAATGAATTGACCAAAATAGGGTCTTACATTTAATGATATATAGTGAAAAAAAATAGGTTTGATTAGATGTTCATTTTGAAAAAGAAAACTAAAATTATGAAATTAATTGTATTAAAATATACATTTAAAATTTTACATTATTGATACATATTTATATGGGAATTCTTAGAATGAACAAGGAACAACTCAACTCAGGTTTGTTTTGTTTTAATTTTTTAAACCCAAGTGTATGATCTTAAAGAGGATTTTCTTACAAAAATATTTTGTGACTTTCTTAATTTTTCCAATACTTCTCTTGAATCTCTGATGTTCAAATCATTCTCCTCTAAAGAATCCACCCTATTACCATCTTCATCCCCCATGAAGTCTTCCCAGATCCCTCTGGTTAGAATGAATCTTTCTTGCCTTTGACTTCATAGATCATTTTCTCCTACTTCTCTGATAATCTTCCTATCATTCTGTTCAATATTAGAATTAGTTGTCTAAATACCTTTCCTCTGCCAAAAAATGATACTAAGACTTATAACATCTAAGGATGTTTTACTTCCTCTGCAGCACGTAAAATGTTGAGTCAGTCTCAGTTTCCCCACTTATAAACTAGAGAAGAATACAAAACCTACGATTTCTAGTTTATACAAATATCAGGAGAACTCACAATCCTGAGTTTCCCCCTGGCAGGGCCGGCCATGAGACTATTGGTACTTTCTTAGTCTTCCCAGAGAATGCTAATACCTCTGCTTCCTAAGCCACAGCATGGAGAGTTTAGAACTCCATCTCTCTCCGATAGAGCAAGTTCATCAGTACATCTCCAAGTGCATGGGAACTCTAATTTATCGACCTCAGGCATCTGAGGTGTAGTGCTGAGAGCAATTCTGAGACATTGTCCAGGACAACTGAGAGAGACCACAGCGATAGGTTAAAATTGTCTGCCTTGACTTTATGTTCAGGAACTGGTGGTACATGATCTATATTCTCAAAATATGGCTTCCAGCAACACATCAGCCCTGGTACAGGTGTTTCTCCTCTCCTTGATTCTGGTCTGGCCTTGTAACTTGTTTGGGCAAAATTTGGAAGTGATTTGAGACTTCAGAAGCTAAGCCTTGAAAGAGACTAGCAGTTTTTGCTTCCTCTCTTTTAGAAACCGGGTACCATCTAAGAAGTCTGACTAACCTGAGACCACCATGCTGTGTGGAAGCCTAAGCTAGTCATGTGGAGAAAGAGGGGCATGTGGAATAGCACTGAGACCTAGTCTTGTGAATGAAGCCTTATTGGATCTTCAGGCCCACCGAATGCAGCTGAATGACTCCAGGTGACACTGTGTAGAGCTAAAGAGCCAGCCAGATGAGCCCTGATCTCAAATTCCTGCCCTACAGAGTCAGCAACAACAGCAACCCATTGTTTGAAGCCGTTAGGTACTGGGGTGGTTTGTTACACAGTAAAACACAGTAGTTGGGACACAGAGTTCCAGGGTTCTGCAGTTTCTAAATGAAAAGGTCCTGGTTAGCTCTCAGACCCCAATTCCAGGTAATATGATTCAATTGGTCAGGAATTGATGTATTTTATTTTATTTTTACTATTATTTTGTAATTCTCACCCAAGGGTATTTCCACTTATTTTAGAGAAAGAATAAAGGGGAGACACACACACACACACAGAGAGAGAAACATCAGTGAGGGAGAAACATCAATTGATTGCCTCCCACATGATCCCTGACTGGGCATCAAACCCTCAACCCAGCTATGCACCCTGACCAAGACCGAACCCACAACCTCTTGGTGTTCAGAACGATGTTCCAACCAACTGAGCCATCCATCCAGAGCAGAGATCAATGTATTTTAAAAGCTCTCCATTAGACTCTCACATAAAACTGAGGTTCAGAACCACTGGTCCAGCTGGAATTGTAAGTGCTATGCACTGCATTAGAAAGTCAAACTGAGCTGAAACAGAGGACCAGGACTTTAGCATGCCATTAGTATCTTGGATTAGCCAGTTAAAAAAAATAAAATGAAAAACTCCTCCTTGTCATCTACAACATACCTCATTATGTCAGCAAGCTGCAGAACAGCAAAGAAAGAAGACACAGCAATCAGAGACATACGAATAAAGCAGCAAATAAAAAAATATTCTTGTTTTCTTCTGAACAAAATAATATATTTTCCATGCCTTTTCTATGTCAGTCTTTTCTGTGTTTCTGTACTAAATGAAGATTGCCTGGTGTTGGGGGACAAAGGTCTGCATTTTATTGCTATTAATGTCTTAAGCTGAGTTTTCAGTGTTGGTGGCCCATTAGGTCCTAATCCCCCAAAGACAGGCTATTACCTCAGCTGCAATATAATTAGCCATGCAATAAAAAAAATAATTTTTTGCCAAGATATTCAGAATCGTATTTTGTCTCATTTTCAACTGGAATTTGGATAACAAAAAAAAATTTTGACCATTTTTGTGAAAACAGGAGAGAAAGAAGTTTAAGATATGTGGAGTGCAATTAGATATTTTTTTATTACACTGGAAAGTCATTAAGGAAATATGTATGCCAAGCCACACCACCAATTTTGAGATTATTGACTCTAACTCAGATGTCGATATTCAAGTCACACAGCAGAGTTTATCCTCAACTAATGTCTACCAACGCATGACACTTTGCCTGCCCTTTAAGCCATTTATATCTTTGCTTTAGGCAAAATGCATTCTGTCTCTATTGATATATAATTGTTAGGTACGTGAATGTAAAACTGTAGACTTAGAAGAACAGAGAGGGGGAAGGGAGCGGGGAGAGAGTGAGAGGAGAGAGGAGGGGGAGAGAGTGAGTGATGGAAGAAGAAAAGAAAGAAAGAGAGAGAGGGAGAGAGAGAAAGAAAGAGAGAAAGAAAGAAAGAAAAGGAAAGAAAAGATGTTTTTCATTGGAGGCTTGTCTGCCTTTGAAGTTTCATATTTCAGAAGCCGAAATAAGAGTCTCCAGCGGTTTTGATTATAATCGTTGCTATGTGGTCCTCACATTTTCCAGGGCACCTCATATTCAATTGGTTGAATAGCGCTGATTAGTGAATGAATATGACATAGAAAAGCCTAGAGGTCTTTCAGCCCCTAGTCACTTTCCAGGAGGGGGAAGAACATCCTCTGGGCCAGACACATTCAGCCTTGGATGTGTTAATATGAAATACTTTCATTGCTCCAATTTCTACTTATGTGGATTTTTCCTGGCTCCAACTCAGTGACCTGATTCTCTAATTTTCCCCCCTCTGAGAACATACTTTTTCTTAAGTTATTTTTTTTCTCTCTGAAATCCACACTGCCTCCCCTCCCTTCCCTTTTGATTTCTTATTCAGTCTGGAAACTACCTCACCAGTTGTAATTAGCCTGAATACTTGAGGGAGGGAGGAGGGCTCTCCTCAGGAAATAGCCAGAATAAAGCAAGATTCCTCCTTCTAAGAGTAATGAAGAGAAAACCAGACCCATGTAAGCTGATTAAATCTCTCTTTGCTTTTTCATCTATTGTAAAGCACCACAGGCTGATGAGGGCCTATTCTTGGTGTTATTTTATAATCCTCATGGACTTATATCACACATTCTCAGCCAAATATACTTCCTTGAACCCAGTGAAAAGCAGAAATATACAATTTCTTCGTGCCACATTAGCAGCTTTCTGTGTTTTTTTCTACATCTTTTCTGGTGTCTGTACTGAACAAAGCTTGCCTGGACTTGGGTGACAAAGGTCTGCAAGTTGACATTCCTATTAATGTCATCTTGAGTGAATTTTATAGTATGTTAGTGAGTTTGTTTAATTCTTACAAATATTTCTGTGAAAAAATTATAATGTTGCCTATGTATTTTACAAGTCACTTTGTCTTTTCTTCAATAACGATGCAGTTATTACTACTCATGCATGCTCTTCTCTGATGTTTTAACTGTATTATCTCAATTGGTCACCACGATAACCCTGAAAGTGGCTATTGACATCCAATCCATTTCATACACGAAAAGTCTGACGCTTGGAGATAAGTGTAATAACTTGCATGGGAGGCCACAGTGAGGGAGTGTCAGATCTGAGATTCAAATCCAGGGCTCTTCATCTTTGGGAATTAGTGGTGATCATTATTGATTTGGAGACGACACCCACTTCTTCCTCTTCGTAAAGAACGTGTAAATTTCTGGTTCCTAAACAAATACAATTTCATAAATTTTCTCTTGACCTTTTCATATATATAAATATAAGAAGAAATATAAAGACAAGAGCTTACTTCATCATGCTTGTACCCCGACTTTGTCCTAAAACCATAATACTTTATTCTCTTTTATATAATTCCACATTCTAAAGTGAATATCTATGCAATTATAATCATTAGATACCAATTCAAAAATCTCCATGGATTTGTATTAGTTTGTCAAAATGGTGGTCATGTGAACTTGCTGTATGATTGCTTTGTTGATGAATGGCTCTCTCGCGACCATAGGGCCCTGATTAAACAGCCATTATCCTGACAGCGAAGACACCAGAAACCTGCTCCACGACCTAAGCAAGGTAACTGTTTTGTGTGTCTAAAAGATAATTACGGTTGCAACTTCTTGGTTGTATTATTGATGAAGCTCCTGATGTTTTCCAGAGATGAGCTTCCAGGGCCACGACAGCCGAGAGCTGGCTGGCTAAAACAGAATCCTCGAGAGGGCCCTGGGCGAAGTCATGGGAAACTGTGGTCCCTGGTCAGCAGATACTCAGAAACCTAAGGAAAATGTGATTTCATTTTACCTCTGAAGTTCGTGTCAGGAAGATCATTCCTTTTGTGACCGTGGCACTGAGGGATTTTCGTGATTCTCCATGGCTTAGAGGGTTTCAGTGTGCGTTAGGTATCTATGGTGTTTAAAAAGCATCGCAACCCATTAAATCCACAATTCACAAAATGGGAAGCTTGATAGGTACAAAAGAGTAATTCACAGAAACAGTGTTCTGTATGGTTGTTTCTCCTTAAAATAGAAAAAATATATATGCCCTCTATGAAAAGAGCAGGTATTTCAGTCCTTGGGATCATTGATAAGTGGAATATAAAGCAGAAAATGTTCAGCTGTTCTACCTAATTTCTTCTGTTGCATGTTTTTGGCTTCTTATAGAAAACGTGTCTGCATGTGTTGTGGCATTACATATTCAAGACATTAGAAGTCATTTTCTTAGAATTCATGACTTCTTACTTTCCATGCCAAAGTCTAACCACACCTGAGTATCCAATGCCCAGAAAGAGACCTTCTCATTGCAATAAAAATATCTTTAGCCAGGGACTGCTCTAATTTTACTTGGCTTTGGTCTTATGAAATGACTCACCTAACACTTATAAAAACGTCTCCCCTTATTGGATAAATAAAATATAACTGAATCACTAATTTGCAGTAACTAACTGCACTCACTAACCCTTATTCACTTGGAGATAGAAGGATTGAACATTTCATCCTCTGAAATGAAGCTACTTTTTTAAAATAGACCCTTGTGAAAATCACCATTTAACTTCTGGACAGTGTTTCAGACTTAAGTGTTAATTTTATTAAGCAGTATAGTCAGAAAGTCACTTGAATCATCATATAACAATTTGTGCTTCTGGACCTTAATAGTCGTGGCTTTAAGAACGAAACATGCAAATCATCATTCCAATGAAAAGAGAATCCACCAACCCAATGTTATTCAGACCCCAAAGCAACTCATTGTAGTGACTTTCGTTTATAAAAACATTACCTTAGACAAAAGAATGAGAAAATAGGAATTTGGGGAGGCTTCTCACAGTGAGGTGAGTTGGTAACTTTGGAAACTCAAAAGGAAGTAGAGACACATTTTATAAAATCTAACATCAAGTATTCACAGTCTACAGGACGAGGGCACATTCCCTCCAGAGTTTCACCGTCCCCTCCAGGGAAAATTGAACGAGTGGTACTGAATGATCTCACCAGATCTGCAGAACAATTTATGTATGATTTAAATACAAGAAGAGGTTTTAAAAGTTCAGGGCATAAACCCAAACACCTATAGTGTCACAACATTTCACAATAATATACAGTACTAATTCTCCCCCCTTTTTGTAGCCTGCTTATTAGTATTACTTTTTGTAGTCTAAATGGTACTTATATTTTAATATAAAAAGTTAATTTTTTTAGATGGCAATTTTATTATTTAACGAACATTTAATGAACACCTAACTTGTACCTCCTGTTGTGCTGTCTAGAGGATGATGAACACCGCTCATCGTTCAAATTGCTCACAAATTAGTTGAGCAGCTAGAAATGTAAGTATATTTCTAATAAGTATAGCATAAGAAATCTAAATATAAATAATAATTGTAATTGGGAAAGATGTTACAGGAGTATAAAGTATTACAGGATCCCAGGAGAAGGAAGGTGCTATTTGAGCCTCTCCCATTCTCTGTTATGAATATTACATAGAGGTTCTCATCCATACCATCCCTCAAACTGTTCTCATCAAAGTCAACAATGGCTCCCATGTTGCTAAATCTGGGAAATGCTTTTGTCCTCCTCTTGCTCAATATGTTAGCAATATTTCATACAGTTGTTCATTTCCTCTTTCTTTAAAGACTTTCTTCACTTGGCTCCTGGGAGGTCACGCTTATTTCACTTCCTGTCTCACTGGTCAGTCCTTGTAAATCTTCTTTGTTGCCTCTTCCTCATCTTCCCAAACTCTAAACACCGGGGAGCTCCAGAGCTCAGTCCCTGACCTTTATTCTCCCTCACTTTTCCCTCAGTGGTTCTACCTCATTTCAGGGCTTTAAATATCATTTATTGCAACACTTACCTCTATCCATGATATTCCCACTAAACTCCAAAGCAGTTATCAACATTTCACTTGAAGTTTCAACAGACACTCCACATAACATGATTTTTTAAAATCTTAATTATTTCCACCCAACCTGTTCTTCCTACAGTCTTTCCCTTCTTAATAAATAGGAACTTCATCCTTCCAGTTGCTCAGGTCTAAATTCTTGGCATTATCCTTGATTATTTCCTTCATAACCTACCTTTTACTTGGCCTTTAAAATGTATTCAGACTCCAACAACTCTTATACCTCCTCTGTTACCATGCTGGACAACATTTGTCACTTGGATTATTGCAACAGCCTCTTACCAGGTCTCTCTGCTTTTATTCTTGACTCCCTATATTCTATTCTGCACATGGCTATCAGAATAATCCTATTAAAATGTAAATCAGATTATATCATTCTTCCACTCTCTGCCCTTCAATGGTTTCCAATCTTAGTTAGAGTAAACATCAAAGTCTTTTCCTTGGCCTGTAAGGCCCTACAAAATTTTATTCAAAGTTACCTTTCTGATCTCTTTCCCCACTCATTCATTTTACTTACCACACTGGCCTCCTATCACTTCCTCCAAAATACCAAAAGTACTGTGTATTGGGCACTTTGCACTTCCTGTCCCCTCTGCCTGGAATGCTTTTCCTACCCCCATATCCACATAGCTTGAACTCCTGCTTTATTTTCATCTCTACTTCCATATCCTCATCAAATTGTCCTTCCTCGACTGCTCTCTGTATAATTGCATCCTCATCTCCATACTGTGCCTTGTTTTTCTTCATCCTAATTTCACCTGGCACGTATGCTTTTGCTACTTGTTATTGTTCCTTTGCTTCCACTAGAATCTAAATTCTATGACAGTAGAAAGTGTTATCTGTTTTTACATTGTAGTTGCTCTAGATTCTAAGACAGGATCTGGCACATAATAGTCTTCCAATAAATAGTGAATTTTAATGAGTTAATTTATTTGAGCTGGAAGAAAAGGACAAAGGCCCTCAGGGAGAAGAAACCAGAACCTACGAAGGAAGAAATCTGGTTTATCAAAAGCAGGGTTTGGCAAACTACAGCCTCGGGACCAAAGCGACCCACCACATTTTTTTAAGTAAAGTTTTATTGAAATACAGCCATGTGCATTCATTTACATTATTATTTATGATTGCCTTTGTTCTACAACAGTACAGTTGAATAGTTGTGACAGAGACCATATGGACTGCAAGCCTAAAACATTCACTATATGACTGTTTACAGAGAAAGTTTGCTAACATTTGGTCTAGAGGGTAGAAGGCACAGGAGAGATGGTGAGAGCATAGAAGAATAAGTGAGGGCAAGCTGGAAGAAATTTGTATGAGTTTGGAAGTCATTTGTAAGCTGAGAGAGAATGAGACCATGGGTGCTTTCAGGCAAGGTAGTGCCTGAAAGGCCAGAACAATGTCTCGTTTGTGTGTAAAGGGGTGCTTGCTATTTAAACCAGTCATTCCAGTGGCAGCTGCTGTTGGGACCCCGACCTTAATGTCACTGCCATGTCTGGCATTAGTTTTTGATGTATGGCACCCCTTCTCCCCCCAAATGGTGAAAAGCCGTTTGCTTCTCCCAACCCCCTATACTAGATGTTAGTTTGGAAGTGATCTGTTTCTGTGGTGAGTCTGGCGCAGACTGCTCCAGCAGACTCCATAACAGCCTCTAGATATCTGGCCTGGGCTGATCTCAAGAGTCCCAGAAACGTGAGGCTGGTTCTAGGGTCACCAGAGACTTGTGTCTCTTCAGACTTGGTCCTGCTTTAGGAAGCCTCCAGGATGTCAGAAACCTTGGAATCATTTGTATACAGGGTGGAAAGAAAACCTCTACATTTTCAGTGGTTTGACAGCTCATCTGACCTTTTTCAAGTTCTCTAAAGCACGTGGATCAGTTAGACTTCACCACCGGGTAAGATGAGAAGTGCGCTGATCTGTCCTGCTTCTGCTCAGGTTAGGTTTCACAATAAAGCAGCCTTCCTTCCCCCTGCCGTCTTTGACTTTTAAGAGTTTGGTTCTAGTCAGACCTTAAATAAGGGCAGGAGTAAATTTTGAAGGGGGAAAATAAAGGAGAACAAATGTGTTCTGAATTTCACAGAACAAAGTGGAGCTCTGGCTTGTGGTTGCACTGGGAAGGAAAGGCCCCCACCCCCGAGCCCTCTGAGAAGGCCGTGGTGAAATCTGGTCCGCTCCAGTGAAGCTGTGGCATTTTGGTTTAATTTGATAGATCCCAACGTGCCTACTTCGGTCTGGGACTCAGTTCTGGCCTGACTTACTTTTTGCCCCTTGTTCAAATGTGTATAAGCAAGGGAAGCCAAGTTTCCACTCGCATATACTGACTCATTCAACTAGAAGTCCACTGCCCTCACAGCAGTTGTTTATGGGCTCTGCCTTAAAAAATTCAAAGTATGGGTTAACTGAAAATTGATAGGTTATCACTCGAAGAAGGAAGTGGAAACTTCCAAACAGACAAAATTCTAGCCCTAAGCTAAGGAAACAAACATTTGATTTCTACTGTAGCCTTTGGGACTCACCCTTTCTCTTTCTCTCTCTCTCTCTCTCTCTCTGTTTTTTAAATATAATTTGATACTTCAGTTTTCAGGAAGGAGTCTGATCAAGCTTTTTAGGCGTTATCTGCCAGGGACGTGCTGAATTAATTGCAGGCTTCATTTTGTAGGAGTCAGTATCAGTGGATGGGGTGCTAGCTCAGCCCTTTTGAAAGTAATAGACGGAGGTGGTTCCAATAATTACATTAAGACCGTGGATACACACTTGCCTTGGGGATTTGAAGTTGGGCTAAATCAAATCTGGATTTGACATTTCACAGCCCACATCAAGGATTTTGACAAAGGATCATCAGAGCGTTGCCAGCCAGCCATGCTCTTGCTCTTACTTAGGGCCTCCTCCTGAGTAACTGAACAGGCCTCGTGCTAATCTTGTTGATGCTTTGGCTGCATTTCTGCTCTGCCGCACAGCACTCAGAGCTTCTGTAAGCCACAGTGTCTTTCAATCCATGAAAAAGCACTTATTCAGGACCTATTATGTATGACCCAGGGCCCTCAACTGGGATCTGACATAGACACAATGGTGAACAAGACTGAATGAGTCCTGAGCTGCCTTCATAAACACTGCACACATAGTAGGAGCTGCAGAAGCCCAGCCTGTGACTCAAAAGCAATTAACTATTTTTATTCATTCATTATGAACCATGTACTAACAGATAATGCCTGCCCTTGAGGAGTTTAAAGTTCAGTCCAGTAGTTCTCCAACTTTTGTCACCTATGGAGCCCCTGGGACTCCTATTGAAATGGGAACGAGACATCATCACTTCTCATAGGCAGATATTTTTGAGGCAATTGTTCTTTGGACCATACTTAGAGAAATACTGATCGAAGTGGAAGTCATGTAAGTAAGCAGTTGGTAAAAGAGCATAACGAATGCTTCACCTGTCACAGTGGAGGTTCAAAGGTGCAAGAGCTCATCTCTGTTGGGGAGGCTGGAGAAAGCTTCCAAGACAAAGATGTAGATCTTACAGAATGTTGTAGGGTTTCATCAGGCAGACGATACCACAGGTAAGGTGGTTGAGGGGGAGGGAGAGCTCCAGGAGAGTGGAGCGAGGGTAAAGGACACCTGGTGGAGAGAGTCTAACTGCTTAGGTGCCCTGTGCGTGTAGAGCTGAGAGGAAGAGAGAGAGAATACAATGTCAGAAAGGTAGGTAGGCTGGGGGTGAGTTGAAGAGGATCTTGAAAGCCAATGTAGGACTGAGAAGCCACTAGAAGCCATTTTGTGACAGGGGAATAATGTGATCACATTTGCATTTTTATACAGATTCTTCGGGTGTCAGTGTGGTGTTGGATAGAAAACAAACAATATAGAAAGCAAGGAGATGGATGCTGGGGTTTTCTCTTCTTGTGTTATTAAGCAATAAAATGGTAGGTTTGTTGTTGGGATATAGATGCAAAGTATTCCTTGGTTGTAGGAATGAATAGCTAGGTAAAGAGAGCCGAATCACCAGCCACAGGAAGAACAGGAATTGCAAGGGGCCAGGCTGCCGGGGCCTCCCATGGGAGCGCTGCCGTCGGCATCAAGCAGGCACTGTCCTTGGGCCTGTTTCTTGGCTTTCTGTTCTTTGGCTTCCTCTACATCTTATATCTTCTTCCTCAGACCCTCTTGCAACTCAAAATGTCTCCTTCCTTAGGAATATTTCAAGGAAAAGGTGCAGACTGAACATGGTATAGCGGGATAAATGTGGGAGGAATCTCCTTAAGCCTGCCCCTCAGAAGGTGCCCTTGAACAAGGCCTTTGGCACCATAGTGATCCATTTGTTAGTAAATCGTGATTTTATTTATACAGTGACAGTTGTTGGCTGTTTTTTAAGAATTATCTTTTATTGTAATGGAAAAGCCTAAGAGTGTTGAATTAGTGCCAAGGAATTGATTTTGTGAGCCACAGCTGGTAAAAGAGTATGAGGACGAATAAATGTAGGCTGTTTATTTCTGTAGCAAAACTTCATCAACTCAGAATGATTTGGAGAGAACAATTACCAGCATAAATATTGAATATATGAATATTCTGAGTTGTGGACAATTATAAAGCATTCGGTCTTGTTTTCAAGTATAAAAATTCAAACTTATGTTCCTGTTATGATTATATCCTAGAGGCCTGCTTAAATCAATTATTGAAAGTGATTTGTAATAAAGATATTAATTTCTTTTGAGGTAAACAGTCCTGCATGCTTTAAAACAGTATATTATTTTACACAGTTTCAATATTAGCCTTGTAAAAAGTGAATGCATCAGTCATGTCTTTAGAAAACCCATTCTTCTATGAAGTGAACGAGAAATTTAAAACTACAGAGCATCAACCGTTACAACGTCAAAACCTGTCTCACTGTGTAAAGTTGAGAGGAGCATATTTTGGCAACCAAAATTCATAGAAATCAAAGTTAAGTGAGGCTCTTCTGTGTAAGCCACAGCTTCTTCACACCGGTCATTATCCTGTCTCCAAGACCCTAGGTCAGCCTGGGAATCAAGTTTTGAGAGCCTTTGGTTCTGCAAACATCCAAGAGTCGTGAAAAATTCTCATTAGCCCTTTGGCAGTGTTCCTCGTGAACAGCAGCTTCCCCTCCTTCCCACAACACTGGGCGGAGAGAACTCAGGGAGCTGCCTGAGGAGATGCACACCCAGCACACTCATTATACACATGTTTCCATGAAAACCAAGCAAGCAAGGGGCTGGCTGGAGCGTGTGAGACGTCAATCCATTCCCTGTGCTTCTTTGGCCCATTTCTGATGTCTCGGAGGCTAGTGCTAATGTACAGGCATTGGAAGAAATTTTAGTTATGAAGGTTTTTGTCAGTGAGCAGGGAGGGCAAGCCTCCCTCTCCTGGCTGCTCCACATGGAGCTGGTTGTCCTGTGGTTCCGGATCTTCTCTCCATCACGGCTTCTGGGGTGGGAACCTGGTCTCTGTGCTGCTGACCTGGAGGCAGAGGGAGATGGGCAAGCAGCTTTCATTTAAGTTCTGCCAAACCATCCTGGACAAGCTTCAAGGGAGAAACCATCCCTGGGATATGTATTGGTTTGGGTCAATAAATTCTTGTCCTCTAGGACTTTATAAACTTTGATCATAGCTCCTCTTAATGTGAATCTCTGAAGACCTAAAAGTCTTATTATTCTATTCTGTCCTCCCAAGCATATCTCTTAATCCATTCCATCGATTTAGAGGTCCTTTCCTAGACTTCGCACCTCTGCCCTGAGAGTTCCGGTGTGAGAGTGCAGCTAGTTGAAGGAGCAATATAGTATTTTATCATGGATAACCTTGTGGTCTTTGGCATTTGCAAATCCAGAGATGAAGCACAGTCTCTGCTTTGGAATTGCTCTGTGACTAGGACAGGGTGCTTAACTTTACAGAGACTACTTCCTCATCAGTAAAATCTGAATGCTCTTTTTTAAAAAAATATTTTTTTATTTTCAATTGCAGTTCACATACCATGTTATATTAGTTTCAGGTGTATAACATGCTGATTAGACATTTATATAAACCATAAAGTGATCATTCCAATAAAACTAGTACTCATCTGACACGATACATAGATATTATAATATCATTGACTATATTCAATAATATTATGACTGTACTTTATACCATTGTAACTGTTTCTTATAACTTGCAATTTTCATATCTAATCCCTTCCCTTTTTTATTCATCCCTCCCAACCCCCTCCCACCTGGCAGCCATCAAAATGCTCTCTGCATCTATGAGTTTGTTTCTGTTTCATTTGTTTATTTTGTTTTTTTAGATTCTACATTAAGTGAAATCATATGGTATTTGTCGTATTGGTATAAGTCTGCATGACTTATTTCAGTTAGGGTAATACCCTTTTAGGTTCATTCAGGTTGTTGCAGATGACAAGATTTCATATGGCTGAGTAATATTCCGTTGTATATAAGTACTATCCCTTCTTTATCCATTTGTCTACTGATGGACACTTAAGTTGCTTCTACATCCCGGGTGTCAAACTCATTTTCACCGGGGGCCACATCAGCCTCAGCCTCATGGTTGTCTTCAAAGGGCCAAATGTAATTTAGGACTGTGTAAATGTAACTACTTCTTAACAGTTAATAGAGAGCTCGGTACTGCCACCAGGTAGAAGCAAGGTGTCAGGCTGGATAAAACAAGGTGGAGGGCCGGATTCAGCCTGCAGGCCTTGCGTTTGCCACCTGTGTTCCATATCTTAGCTATTGTAAATAATGCTGCAGTGAATACAGGGATGCATATGTCTTTTTGAATTAGTGTTTTGTGTTTCACCAGATCTATGCCCAGAAGTGGAATTGTTGGGTCATTCTTTGTCTTAAAATCTATTTTGTCTAATACAAGTATTGTTACCCCACCTATTTTGGTTTCCATTTGCATGAAATATCTTTTTCCATCTCATTCAGTCTCTGTGTGTCTTTGATCTGAAGTATGTCTATTGTTGGCAGAATACTTATGGGTCTTGTTTTCTTATCTATTTAGTCACCTATGTCTTTTAATTGGAGAATTTAATTTATTTACCTTTAAAGTAATTATTGACAGATATATAGTTTTTTGCTATTTTATTGTTTATATTTCTTCTTCTCCTTCTCCTCCTCCTGCTTCTTCTTCTCCTTCTTCTTCTTAGAAGACCCTCTAACATTTCTGATAATATTTCTTTGGTGGTGATTAACTTCTTTAGCTTTTTCCTGTTGGGGATGCTATTTATTTGTCCTTCAATTCTAAATAATAGCCTTGCTGGTTAGAATAATCTTGGTTGTGGGGCCTTGCTTTTTATCACTTTAATTATTTTATGCCATTTCCTTCCGGCTTGCAAACTTTCTGTTGAGAAATGAGCTGACAGTCTGATGGAGACTCCCTTGTAGGTAACTAACTGCTTTTCTCTGCTGCTTTTAAGATTCTCTTTGTTTTTAACCCTTAGCATTTCAATTATGATGGGTCTTGATTTGCACTTCTTTAGGTTCATCTTATTTAGGAATCTCTGCACTTCCTGGATTTGTATGTCTATTTCTTTCACCTGTTTAGGAAAGTTTTCTATCATTATTTCTTCAAATAGGGTTTCAATTTCTTGTTCTCCCTCTTCCTCTTCTGACACCCCCATGGTGCAAATATCGGTACACTAGAAGTTGTCCCAGAGGCCCCTTAAACTATTTTAAATTTTTGGATTCTTTGTTATTTTTACTGTTTTAATTGGATGTTTTCTGCTACTTTGTCTTCAAAATTGCTGATTTGATTTTCTGCTTCATCTAATCTACTGTTGAATTCTTCTAATATATTCTTCACTTAGGTTATTATATTTTTCTATTTCTGAGTAGTTCTTTTTTATGTTTTCTATATCTTTGTTAAAGTTCTCCCTGAGTTCACTGAGTATCTTTATAACCAGTGTTTTGAACTCTTCATCTGGTAGATTGCTTGTCTCCATCTTAGTTAGCTCTTTTTCTAGAGTTTTATTCTGTTCTTTTGCTTGGGATATACTTCTTTGTCTTCTTATTTTGCTTGCCTCCCTGTGTTTTTTTTTTTTTTTCTCTACGTATTAGGTAGAGCTGCTATGTTGTCTGGTCTTGATAAAGTGGTCTTATGTAGTAGGTGTCCTATTTGACCCAGTGACACAGTCTCTCTGGTTGCATGAGCTGGGTGCTCCAGGTGTGTCCCTTGTATAGGTTGTGTGTGCCCTCCTGTTGTAGTTGAGACTTGATTGCTGTTGGCATGTCATTGGGAGGGATTTACCCTCAGGAAGATTGATTATGAGGGCTGCATCAGACTATGGCAGAAGAGCTGGTATGCAGAGGCTGACCCCATAAAACAGGATTTTCTTTAGTGACGTTCTGGTTCCTGCCAAGTCCA
>PVKM010017362.1:0-25967 GCA_004027735.1 Carollia perspicillata
TTTTTGTCTTTCTCTGTTTGACTTATTTCACTTAGCATAATACCCTCTAGGCCCACCCATGTGGTCTCAAATGGTCAAATTCCGTTAGTTTTCACAGTTGAGTTCTATTACATTGTATATATGTACCACCTCTTCTTTATTCATTTATCTGTCAGTGGATACTTAAGTTGCCTCTATGTTGGCTATTGTAAATAATGCTACAATAAACATAGGAGCGCATATATCCTTTTAAATGAGTGTCTGGGGTTTCTTTAAATAATTGCCTTGAAGTGGAATTTTGTTGACACTTCTACTTTTTATTTTTGGGGGTTTTTCCATAGAGTCAACAGTGGATGAAAGTTTTCTTTTCACCACATCCCGAACGCCACCTGTTGCTTGTTGATGTACTGATGATAGCCATTCCGACAGGTGTGAGGTAATAGCTCACTGAGGTTTTGATTTGCATTTCCCTGATGATTAGTGATGTTGAACATCTCTTCATATGTGGATTGGCCATCTGTATGTCCTGTTTGGAGAAATGTCTGTTTAGGTCCTCTGCACATTTTTAAATGAGAATTTTTTGTTTTTTGTTATTCTGGTATCAAGTTGTGTGAATTCCTTATATATTTTAGATATTAACCCCTGATGTGTCATTGACAAATATCTTCTTCCATTCAGTAGGTTGTCTTTTCATTGTTTAATTGTTTCTTTTTCTGTGAAAAACATTTTAGTTTGATGTCATCCCATTTGTTCATTTTTTTTGTTTCCTTTGCCTGAGGAGATACATCAAAAAAATATTGCTAAGAGCAATGTCAAAGAGTTCACCACCAATGTTTTCTTCTAGGAGTTTTATGGTTTAGATTCTTATTAATTCTTTAATCCATTTTGAGTTTATTCTTGTGTATGGTATAGGGAAATGGTCTAGTTTCATTGAAGAGACTGTCTTTACTCCATTGTATATTCTTGCCTTCTATGTGATGGATTAGTTGACCATATAGGCATAGATTTATTCTGGGCTCGCTATTCTGTTCACTTAATCTGTGTGTCTGTTTTTATGCCAGTACCATGCTGTTTTGATTACTATGGCCTTGTAAGATAGTTTGATGTCAGGTAGCATTATAGCTTTAACTTTGTTCTTTCTCAAGTTTGCTTTGGCTTTCACAACTATTTTTTGAGGTCAATGTTATCATTCCTCTCTACAGATGAGAGAAATGAAATTGAAAGGTTAATTTAATTTCTTAATACTTATAAAATAGTCATAGAAAGCCTCTCTGGTGCTGGTGAGAAAAAGGTGTGTGGGGAGAGAGAGAGAGAGAATTTGAAATTTTAACATAAAAAGATGCAGTTATCTAGATATGACCAGACACTTGTGGGATGGGAATTTTCACTTGGATGTGGCAGGAGAAATTCTAAATTATCTAAAGAAAATAGAAAAATGGAGGAGAGGCATCAAATATCAAGGACTCTAATCTTGTATTGACCTCAAAAAAAAAGTGATTATAAATGAACATCGATAAATATCGAGTGAATCCAAAGGGAACAAAATAAAATATTTCTTATAAAAATAGTTGACAAATGTTCCAGCACATAAAAAAGTAATGGAGATGACTGTTTCTTAAACAGATTACAAAGTAGACATAGACCCAAAACAGAATAATTATGGAGGATTCATTGGAAATCCTATAAATTTTTATAATTGTCTTTGTGACAATTTAATCTCTCAGAAGGTTAGGACAGAGAACATATATGAGGCACTTAAATTTGAGGAACAAAGATAGATTGCTATGAACTGCTGGCATGCAAATGACTATCTTGTATTATCAGTGATGAAAATATTCACTAGATGTGCTATCTTGGACTATGGGAAAGCAGACTTCACCATTTAAATAAAAGATAACCTGTACTCCAGGGTGGGAAATTGTAAAAGTTATGGGATCACAAGAGGAAACCTACAATTATATAAGATTCCAGTGAAGTGGGAAAATGTAGTCCTCTAAAAAATCCAACATAAATTGAAGAAGGAAAAGATTCAGAATAATTGTTGAAGTGCCATACATCTGTAAATAGTAACACAACAGACATACATCCAAATGAACAGAGTGTAGGTTAATGTTTTGTTGATATCCCATTTATTGGGAAAATCAAATGAAGTTGACCTTTTGTTTCTGATTAGTGCTTACTGCTAGGGGCAAATAATGTAATGAAAAAATATATTGTTACCTAAATTTGATTTTATCTTACTTTTCCTACGAAGGAAAATTCTTCAAGGAGGAAATCATGGAAACAACATGTATAAGAAATTTGGAATATATCGATAAAATTATTTTCTGGCCACTTCAAATGAATTTGAATCTTCACATTTAGAAGAATGCTACAAAAGTGCACTTCATGACACCAACTGTCCTTGAGAAAACATTCAGTATGGAAGGGGTGAAGAAAAAAAAACTCTACTTTTATAAATGGAGGAATATTGAATTAAATATTATTGATTTATAGATAGAATTTTAAGCAGAATATTTAATGAAAAGGAAGAGACAATCACCTGTAACTGTAATAGGTATATACTAAAAACAAATAGTACAAAGATGAAAGTATTTTATTTTTTATTTATCTGCTTTATTTTATTTCTAATTCATTCAACAACTAATTATTAAGAGCCATAAGCTAGGTAATAATCTAATTGTTGAAGATATACCAAACATGACCAAAACAAACAAAAAAATACTTCCACACTGTAGTTTAATTCTAGTTGAGTCATGAAGAAAAAAGAAACAGAACTGACAAGTTCTGTAATATGACATATGTAATATGTCAGATGACAAATGCCATTGAGGGAAGTAGGAAAGGCAAATAAAGGGGACTGAGTGGAAGTAGTGGGTAAAACAGGATTATAAATCAGGCCAGGGGAAGCGTCACTGTGAAAGCGAGCGAGGAAGTGAGCACTCCAGGTTAAGAAAAGATTGGGTTTCAACAAACTCTGCTTGAGCTCCGTGCTCAAGAAATAGCAGAGAGCACTGTGACTTGGCAACAAGGTTTCAGGGGATGAATCACAGGAGATAAGAGAAGTAATTCTGGAGCAAAATCATTTAGGATCTTGTCAACCATTATAATGCCTGGCTTTCATGGTGAGATGAGAAGCTATTGGATAATTTTGGCAGAGGATCGACATGGTTTGTCTTAGTTTTATCAGGATCACTTGCTATTGCATCGTGAAGAATCTCTAGGGGAGCGAAGGTATGGAGAAGGAGGCCAGTGTGAATGAAATGTCTCAGACAAGAGCATTCAGTGACTTGCTCGGTGATAATCTTGTTGAAAAGTGGGGAACCTTTAGATTTGTTCTTCAGGTGGGGCTGAAAAAGTATGCTTCATGTTGGGTATAAGGTCTAAGACAAAGCAAGGAATCCAAGATGACAATAGTTTTTTCACAATCAGCTAGAAGGATGGATTTACTATGAACCGAAATGAGGAAGAGTGTGGGAGGAACAGGCGAGGAGAGGAGGACCAGATCAGAAGTTCTGAGATGCCTATTAAATATTGAAGTGCAGATCCCGAGTTGGCAGTTGGAAATAAGAGTCTGGTGTTTGAGTAGAGGTGTGAAGAAAATACACCATTGATAATTGGGAATTATCAATGCACAGGAGTATTTGGTGCCGTTGGCCTGAAAAACATCACCAGGGACAGGTAGGGTAAAAAGAGGTTCAGAGACTGAGCCCTGTATCACTTCAACTTGAAGACTGGAAGTAGGAGAACGAATGGAGGAATGAGAGAATGGTAAACTTTCAGTTTCTAAAGAAAAAATATTCAGAACAATGTGCTTCCTACAAGGCCAGTAAAGAAAGTGATTTGTAGAAGTGAGGGTGATCAACCCTATTGTAAGTTGCTGAGTCAAGTATGAAGAGGATGGAAAATGAACTGTTCTTTCAGTTGTGTCATGCTTGTTACCTTGACCAGAGACATTGTGGCAGAGTGATTGGAGCAAAAACCAGTGAAATATGTGGGAAATTTTATAGAGAGAGATGTTTCATAATTCTCATAATTATCCTTATGGACAATAGTTAGCAAAGTTGTGATGATTATGGTTTTATAAATAGTTAAACAACTATAACCCAAAAGTATTGAAACCTGGACTAATTTCAAATTGGCAGGAGGGCTGTAGAGACTAGTTATGCGGCTTTGTGCTGTAATCTGTTACAGTCAAACCTTCATAAAACGTGGACAAAATCATGAAAGGTTCGTCTGTCAAACAGATGAAAGACACCAGCAGCAACACAGCTTCTAAATTGTGCTGCGATACTTTTCAGCTGATCCTAAAGCATCATGTAGTTCAACCATTTGGAACAATTGTTAGAGATATGCAGATCCCCTGCCCGCTAGGGCACCACTTGCTGTGCCAGTGTTCTAGACATCTACGGAGAGAACATCCGGATGCCTTCCCCCGGCTGCCCGGAGGGCTCGCTGCCTCCTTCCCAGTGAAATAACATTGCTGATCATCTCAAAGCAGCAGCACGTTTCTTAATCTTCCTTGGAAATTTCCCCATGAGTGTTTCAGATAGTTAAATATTCTGAAGAGAAATATAGAAATATCAGATCCACTTTTCCAAAGGCACAATGAAAAGAACCTGGATCTCACACATCAGTATGTATGTAACTCACTGATACATGTTATCAGTATATTGCTAACATACTTGGGGCAAAGGTGATCTAGTGCTTATCTCTGACCCAATAATGCCCAAGGAAAGGTTTAATTTTGATGCTTTAAATTACTGAACTCCTGAAGAGAAACACACTCTCTTTGAAAAACAGAAACATTATTAAAAAGCAAGGAAGTGACCAGAAGTCAGGAAAGCATCTTTTCTGCCCTTCGTGTCTCATATTGAAACTACTTCATAGTAACATGGGAGTTTCCTACTGAAATGTGAGTTTCCCTGCCAATAAACCAGGGTCTAGAGGATTTTCACAGGTTATCATTTCATTCCAGCAAAAATATTATCCACGTCTTCTATTAGGTAGACACTTGGAGGTGATTGTTGCGTTGCTTTGGATTAAGCTATATTAAAAATGAAAGCAGTGGTCAAATGGATTAGGTTTAGAATAAGCCAGTATTAGATAAGCCAAAGTTGTTTCTTTTTTCTTTAACTGCAGCTTTGTGTCAGAGGGAGAGCTCCCAATACAGGTTCTTCCTGCCGCTCTTGAAGTCACTGCCTCATTTTGCGCCCCACTGCTTTCCTTAAACGTGAGGAGCAAGAGCGTCTTGGCAGAAACATAAGTCAGGCCTGTGGAAATGTACAGAAGAGGTGTGCACACACATGTGAATATGTATGTGAGTGTGTACTCTTTTTTAAAAAATGGATTTAGAGAAAAGGAGAGGAGAGAGAGAGAGAAACGTTAAATTGTTGTTCCACTTATTTATGCATTCATTGGTTGCTTCTTTTATGTGCCCTGGCCAGGGACCAAACCTGCCACGTTGGTGTATTGGGATGACACTCTAACCAACCAAGCTATACAGCCAGGCCTGTGAGTGTGTACTCTTAATGAATACACCCTTTATTTTTCAGTTGTGGACCATAATCTTTGTTCAAAATAGTGTTTTCCCAAACATATTCACATACAGAAACAGTCAACTTCAAGCAGCAATTTCTTTTCCAACATGATAAATTATCAGTTCTTTTATTTGTGAGAGATGATAAAATAGTTAGCAATGTAAACTTGTTATGTAGCTGTTTAAAACTAATTTTCACCTTACTCGAATCTATTTGAAGTACTTACTTTATAATTAAACTGAGTGATAGTCTGACAATATGATACATAATTCCATAATTTTATTTTGTATTCTCAGTATAAAATGTGTTTTTTATTATACTGTGACTAAGTAAATTGCACTATTGTATATGCAAAGCAGATTTTTTTAGGTGATTCAATAAATTATTTAGACTATAGTTCAATGCAATAATATTTTTTTTCAATAAAAAGTTTAATGGTATTATGGTGTTGGTCATGTATTTCTAACAAAAAGGACACCAAAATATAAGAAAATAATAAAAAGAAATATGGTATGGAAATATTGTGTATTTTATACTGCTGAATTTAAAATACATTTAACATTTTATTTATTACTGTGTATATTTATATTATATATTTGAAGGCTGGTATTTCTTAGACAATTTCTTAAAATTTTAGTGTTATAAAGTCATTTCCTCAAACCTAATAAATATGACTTTAAAGGTTTTATAGATGTATTCTTTGTTAAAATATATTATACATATCTTACATGAAGTCTTTCTGTTTCTGTTTGCTTAAACCTGTGATCTAACCCTATGTAATGTTCCAACAAAGCTCTATAAAGTTTCAGAATGTGTTCTCTAACTGATAAGATAATCTGGACATGATGGCAGTCTTCACATTTATAATATTTTTAATGTAAAACTGTGAAAATATTTTCATTACTTACTGTTCTCAGAAGGACTCAACTCACTAGGAAATCTCTTTAATGAAACATGTCCAATAATGTAGGAATGTGGCCTGAGGTTTCACTTACCTGTCACTTCTCACTTTATATTCTTTATTTTTGCCCTCCCAAGACAGTAGTACACAGCCCTCCTCTGCTGGACCTTAGTGTGATATAATCTATGCAAAATCTCAATTCACGTGTTCCTAGAAATGACCACTGGGTACTTTCTTGTGCTTGAATCACATCTATCCTTACTCTTCCCTTTACTCTCCAACAAACTCTAAACAAGTCTAAATGCTCCTTGCTTCTGCATTTTGATTGGATGCCCCAACACTGCATGTTATCTAATGAAAAGTAGTCTGCTATGCACTCTAATCCAGGGGGCAAGTCCAAGCTTCCAGTAGACAAATGATTGGCAGTAGATGCCAATCATCTGCATCCTGAGACTTCTACCCTAGATTCCTTATTTCTGTGTTGGACTCTTTATTAGAACCCTGATAAGAAATCAAGAATTACCTTTGGTACAACATACTATACCAGTAAACACAAACATGCACACATAGACACATGCATTTATACATTGATTATTGGCAGAGTCGTGACCTAATGTCTCCTAATTAATTAGTCACCATTTGTTGATTGCCTACTATGGGCCAGACTGTTTACCTCATGTTCTTGCCACTAGCTATATTCCTGGATTCCTCCTGAACAGGGATACAACTTTCTCTTGAACGTGATAGGAGATACTACCAATGACACAGAGCCATGGAAGCAAATAGTGACATATGGTTTACACTCAATGTCTGCCCCTCCCTAATGTATGAACTTTCTTCCAGGTCTGACTTTTGTTTGCTTTCTGTATTAATGCTCATCATAGAAATGTTGTCACTGACATAAAGTGAGTTTCACATACTTTTGATGTTGTCTTCTTTTTATCACATCTGGTAGAATTGAGTCAATTTTCGAATGACATTTATTTATGCTTTGTGTCACAGAGATGAAACTTAGCAAAATTTTGTGAATTTACTTAGCAGTAAATAAATGAAATCTACTCAGCAGACTGGCACACTCATGAGAATGCATGCTAATTAAAGAATCTTTAGGTGAACAACGAAAAGATTAAACATGGTTTTATACCCATGTGATCAGAGAGAGTAGCTCAAAGACATGGTGTTTTGATTATTTGGCCTGGTTACAGCAGGGCATCTTCAAAGGAGGGATCAAACCCAGTGTCTCTTCAAGGGATTGCTTCAGTCATGATCAAGACATCTTAATAGACACTTGTCACTAGTTATTTATAGTTTGTAGGCCTACAGATTTCTTTTGTACTTCCAAGACCTCAAGAGGGTAAAAAAGTTTATTGCAGAAATATAAAGTAACTGTGATATAACTTCCCCTTCTTTAAATCATTCATTTCTTAAATAGTTCTTAGGAGGATTTTTAGACATTGACACAGGAAAAACACAGGAGAATATTAAATGATGAGAAGAAAAAGTAAGCGATGAGTCTAGTCATTTTAGATTATTTTTATCTGGATATTTATCCTCATCTGTATGCACTCACACTGACTACTACCAAATTCTTCACTTAGAACTATGAATTTACATTATCCAATGAAAACTCAAATTTTCTTCCATTTGACTTAATTAAAATTTTATTTACTTATTATTAAAAACACAAATCTCTTAAATAGTTCTGCATTGTTTTTACAATACAACCCATTGTTCTTACAATAGCCTTTAGGAATCAATTTCGTCCAACTTCTATCTCTATTGCTTCCTCTTCCGTTGTCTCTTGAGCGCCCTGACCTAGTGAAACACGCGTTTCCCCTGCGGAGCCTTTGCATCTGCTGTTTTCTCTGATGGAATGCCCTTCCCTCAGGTGCTCTCATGATCCCGTGCCTCCTTCATTCAGGGATTTTTATAAATGTCTCCTCCTCAGAGAGACCTTCCTTAACCACTCAATCTAAGAGAGTATCTACATGACAGTTGATACCATTAAGCTTGAACTGTTTCTTACTACAACTAGTGACCTACTATTTCATTATAAACACATTTATTTTTATATTTGTGCTATATGTATTTAAATCTTATCTTCCTTGAAATAAATATTTGAGAGGAGGAATTTTATGGGAACAGAATGTTTTCCTCTCTTGTCGAATACTATTTTTTAAAATTTCTTAGGATCACACTGAAAGCATAGTAGGCACCCCATAAAAATTTGTTGTGTAAATAAAGAATGCATGAGTCAAAGAAGATTCTCGGCTTTTTGGTTGATTTGAGGCAACATTATTTCACTGAGTGCCAGTATGCAACATTGATGTAATTTATTAAATAAATTACAATTTGAAAATTAAAGCCTATATTTATAACTAAAGAGTAGTTGTAGGGGGAAAAACTTTTCGATTAATTGATAAAATATTTGTTGAACTTGAGGTGTTGATCAGCTAATTTTTCAATCAACCATAGGTCAGGATGTATTTCCCTAAAGATATAAAATTTATAGACCATAAAGTGTTAGTACATATTTTAAATTTTACTTTGATAAACGAACTTATCATATAAGCTCAATAAATTCAGGGATTGTGTTTGATCCTGTTGGTGAGAGGCCATAGAACCAATATCTTTCGGGTATGTATTTCTACCTGTCTGTGCATAATGCTCCCCCTGCTCTCTGCAAGTGGTGGGACAAGCTGGACATTCTCAGGAGAGTGAGTTCTTGTGTCATTCAGGTAATACATATGAAGTACATTTATGGTCAAAAAGAGCTGTTGTTAGGAAGTTTATGTTTTAGAGGAGGAAGAAAAAAACAAACAAAATAAATAAACCATGCATTGGGATAAGTAATAGTAAGTGCAAAAATGTTCATGGCAGTCTGCATGATGGAAGAGCCTGTATTTGTACCCAGTTCTCTTTTGTTTTCCAAACCGCGTTTATTTTATTACATGAAATGGTGTAAGATAGAAATTACTGTCTGCTTAATTAATGATACTCATCTGTTTGATTCCTTCAGAGAAAGATGGGAAGTTGAGGAAAACCCATCTCTTTTGAGTGGCCTGCCAACAGTCTGGGTAAAATGTAACCTAGTGTGATCCATGTTAAGTGTGTCTTAACTATGAGACTGGATATTGTGATTACACTAGTTCAAAATCCTTTGCCATTGAATAATTTAAAATGTGATGGATATCCACCAGGGAGATAATGATGACATACGAACTGCTAAATATTTATGCACATGTGATGATTGCACAGCGGTCAGATGTCCACTGCTGTCATCAGCAACTAATGCATGTCCAGAAAGGGGAAAAAACCTGATTTCCGAGAATGACAGGTGAAGGTGTCTTTTCAAGATCTCTGTGTTAGGAAAGTGGTTTTGTATGAGGTAAAACTCTAGCTTTTGGCAAACTCTCCAGGGAATTTTCATTTCATAAAGAGGACAGGCTCTCCAGGGTGTGTTGCCTTTCGCGTTAACTAGCTGCGGTATTTATTAAGCCTATTTCCTATGTCTTTCACATGCAGCCATTTTTCTGCAGCATACAGCTGGCAGCTTTGTACTAGGTTTCTTTCCCTTGTCCATTATCCCAAGTATTTTACTTTTTTCTCATCAACTTCAGTAATAGCCAGATTTCTTTTTATCCTAAGTCTATGAGTAGAATGACAATAGTAAAAGCACCCAGTATGAAAACCCTATCTACCTAGGAAAGGTCTCTTGGTGATTTCTGATTGGTTGTTTTTGCCAGGGATAAAGAAATTTATTATCAATAATAAAGTCTGGGTGAAAGATACAATTTTTTGGCAACATGGTTACACCAGCAAAGCTGTCTTTTGAGTGCCTATCCAATGTTTCTCCTTGGGCATCATACTTCGAATTGCAGCATCAGCCTTGGTTTCTTTGTTTCAGATTGAGCTGTCCCACCTTGGTGGCAGCATGGAGTTGGTTCTGTCACTCCTTACAGAGATGTCTCAGTGCTGCAGGCTGATTCCTGGCATGTCCTTGAAGCTTTACACTGGCCTTCCTGGGCATGCCTCTTCTCCTTCTGTTTCTTAGTTGTTCTGCCCTCATCGATTTCCTTCACATGCCAATCCTGTCAGAGTTGACTTTTCACAGTTGTTGAGTCAAGTCTGAAGAAGAATGCATCCTGAGCCCTGAAGAGTGGGGATTTCGTTTTGCCTGCTGAGGTTATATGGGTAGTTTCTGCATGAAATTTTACTAAAGGGCTGGGACACAGAGAAGAACTCTCGTAAATTGAAAGTGGGACTATGCAGTTACTTTGTCTACTCTGATGTTGATGTAGATACTGTGGCCGGGATAGTGTGTACTCAGGTGCCAATTTGAGGTGTCTGTCATTAATGAAGATTTTAGAAGGCATATAAATATTTTCATGGAGAAATTAGCTAATCCCAAAGTTACCGGTGATTTCATTTTCCCTCAGTCAAGATGTGCAAATATACAGCAGGAAAGTCAACCACAGTTGACTAGCTGGTTACAAGACAAGGGTCACAATCTATTGTCTCATCTGGACCCACAAGAATGATAAAAACATTATTTGGTTATGCTTCTGGTTTTGCACTCCACTTTTTTTTTACTTACTATCGTAACTTTCTTTCATGCCACATTATTTCTTAAATAGCATTTTAAATTATACAGAATATTACATGGAATGGATATACCAAAATTTAGGCAATCATTCCCCATTTTATTGTTATTTAAATTCTCCCTCAACTTTTTGCTAAAAATAAATGATGCTTCACTGAATATTTTCATAGATGTAGTTTTTCTCTCATCATTGCTGATGGATGTTTAATTCTTGGAAATAGGGATTCAAGTAAACACATATTAATGTTTTTTATAAGCTACCAAATTACATTGCTATGAGTTTTATCAAGGTGAGAAAGAACTACATTAAAAACCTTAACAGTAATGTGCTGTAATTCATTGAACTCTTCTTTCTTCTGTCAATTATTATTATTTTCATTATTATTATTATTCCATGTATACTATTATTATGCTATAATCATATGCTAACTGAAACATGTTGCTTTTTATACATTTTATTTTTATTCTTTTCTAGTTTTATTGTGATATTGACATAAAGCAAGTACAGTGTTGTTTTTCTTTTTCTTTTTTGATTCCATGTAAAAGTAAGATCATATAATATTTGTCTTTCTCTGCACAACTTATTTCACTTAGCAAAATGCCATCAAGGTTCATCCATGTTGTTGCAAATGTCAGGATTTCTTCCTTTTTATCACTGAACAACATTCCATTGTGTATACAGATATCTATATCTATATGTGCAGATAAATACACAAGATCACATTTTCTTTGTCCATTCATCCATCAATAAATATTAGGTTGTTTCCATGTCCTGGCTGTTATAAGTAATACTGCTATGAAAATGGGGGTGCAGATGCCTTTTCAACATAGTGTTTTCGTTTCCTTCAGATATATTCCCAGAAGTGGAATTGCCATATCATACTATAGTTCTACTTTTAACTTTTTGAGAAACTTTCATGCTGTTTTCCATAGTGGCAACATCACTTTACAATCCCAACAACAGTGCACAAGCAATTCCTCTTCTTCGTGTGCTTAAGCATTTATCTCTTGAGTTTTCTTACAGTTCTTTTTAAAAATATATTCTATTGATTATGCTATTACAGTTGTGTCAATTTTTTCTCCCCTTTATCCCCCCTGCCCTGCTCCCTGCCACCTCCAGCATTCCCTCCTGCTTAGTTCATGGGTCCATGAGTTGTACATATAAGTTCTTTTGCTCCTCCATTTCCTATACTATTCCTTTTTAAAAGATTTTATTTATTTATTTTTAGAGAGGGGGGAAAGGAAGGAGAAAGAGAGAGAGAGAAACATCAATGTGTGGTTGCTTCTCATGTGCCCCCGCACTGGGGACCCAGCCCGAAACCCAGGCATGTGCCCTGACTGGGAATTGAACCAGCGACCCTTTGTTTGCAGTTGACACTCAATTCACTGAGCTACACCAGCCATAGAACACAAACCAGGGCTCCTATACTATTCTTAATCCCTCCCAGTTTATTTTGTACTTACCAATTGTGCTTCTTATTCCCTGTACCGTTTCTCCCATTATACCCCTTTCCACTGATAACCCTCAATGTGATCTCCATTTCTGTGATTCTGTTCCTGTTCTAGTTGTTTGCTTAGTTTTTATTGTGTGTTTTTTTTTTTTAGGTTTAGCTGTTGATAGTTGTAAGTTTGTTGTCATTTTGCTGTTCATAGTTTTTGATCTTCTCTTCCTTAGATAAGTCCCTTTAACATTTCATATAATAAGGGCTTGATGATGATGAACTCCTTGAACTTGACCTTATCTTGGAAGCACTTTATCTGCCTTTCCATTCTAAATGATAGCTTTGCTGGATAGAGTAATCTTGGATGTAGGTCTTTGCCTTTCATAATTTCAAGTACTTCTTTCCAGCTCCTTCTTGCCTGTAAGGTCTCTTTTGAGAAATCAGCTGATAATCTTATGGGAGCTCATTTGTAGGTAACTGCCTCCTTTTCTCTTGCTGCTTTTAAGATTCTCTCCTTATCTTTAATCTCGGGTAATGTAATTATGATGTGTCTTGGCATGTTTCTTCTTGGATCCAACTTCTTTGGAACTCTCTGGGCTTCTTGGACTTCCTGGAAGTCTATTTTCTTTGCCAGATTTGGGAAGTTTTCCTTCATTATTTTTTCAAATGAGTTTTCAATTTCTTGCTCTTCCTCTTCTCCTTTTGGCACCCCTATGATTCAGATATTGGAATGTTTAAAGTTGTCCTGGAGGTTCCCAAACCTCTTAATTTATTTGAATTATCCCTTCATTTTGTTCTGGTTGATGTTTATTTCTTCCTTTTGTTCCAAATCATTTATTTGAGTCCTGGTTTTCTTCCCTTCACTGTTGGTTCCCTGTACATTTTCCTTTATTTCCCTTTGTATAGCATTCATTTCTTCCCTCATTTTGTGACCAAACTCAATCATTTCTGTGAGCATTGTGATTACCAGTGTTTTGAACCATGCATCTGACAGGTTGGCTGTCTCCTCGTTACTTAGTTCTTTTTCTGGAGCTCTGATCTGTTCTTTCATTTGGGCCATGTTTCTTTGTCTCAGCACACCTGTTACATTGTAAGGAGTAGAGTCTTAGGTGTTCACCAGGGTGGGGCAACCATCTTTGCTGCTTTGTGACAGTGTCCTTGGAGGAGGGATCAGAGAGGGAACAATGCCACTTGCTTGGCTCTCACCCACTTTCAGTCACTTCCCTCACTTCCCACAAGTGGATTGTGACCTTTCAGGTGCTGATTCCCTGGTGGGTGTGTTTGTGTACATTCTAGGACCCTGTGGGTCTCTCCAACAGATTCTCCTGTGAGGCTGGGAGTTTCTCCCACTGCCACAACAGCCACAGGTTCTTATAGCCAGAGGTTTTGAGGCTTTATTTCTTGGCACTGAAACCCTGGGTTGCGTGGTCCATCTCACCCCATTGTTGTTCCTCCCAGGTTATCAGTACACGAATGTGCATACTGCCTGGTACGGCCTGGTCAGCCAGCCCCGCCTTGCCTAGGCAGTCTGTCACCTTACCGCATGTCCTCTCTGCCCTGGTTGTCTATCCCCATCCCTCCTACCAGTCTAGATGAATGTTTCTTTAACTCCTAAGTTGTCAAACTTCCATGCAGTTTGATTTTCTGGCAGTTCTTAGTGTTTTTTTGTTTTATTTTATTACTCTTTAAACTTTTTTTAAAATTGTTGTTCAAGTACAGTTGTCTCCATTTACTGTTTTTTGTTTTTAAATCAGTTGTTACCCTTCTTTTGATTGTGTGAGAAAGTGAAGCATTTCTACCTATGCCTCCATCTTGGCCAGAGCTCTGTCTCTTGAGTTTTGAGGCTATCTATTCTAACAGGTGTGAGGTGATAGCTCATTGTGGTTTTGATTTGCATTTCCCTAATGATTAGTGATGTTAATCACCTTTTCAAGTACCTGTTGCTATTTGTGTATCTTTTTTAGACGGTGTGTAAGCAGGTCCTTTGCCTATTTTTTAATTGGATTTTTTTGTTGTTTTTGCTACTGAGTTGTATGAGTTCTTTATGTTTGCTTAATATTAACTCCTTATCAGATTTATGGTTCGGAAATATTTTCCCCATTTGGTAGGTTGTCTCTGTGTTTTGTTGATTATTTCTTTTGCTGTGAAGAAACATTTTAGTTTAATATGGTCCCACCTGCTTATTTGTTATTTTGTTGTTGTGCTTTAGGTGTTGTATCTAAAAATCATTGCCAAAACCATGTCAAAGTGCTATATGCCCCTGCCTGCAGTACTGCCTTTCACTAATTCCATATCTATATAAAAATCTTTAATTCTTTTATTTATTCTTATCCATTACACATGTAACTCTAGGAAGCAATAACAATATCCATGTGCAAAATAATGCCCTGAAATATGATACTTGGTTTTGTTTCTAAATATAAATAAATAAATTGAATTAAAAATTGAAACAAAATATTTTTTCCTGAAAATTTGGGCCAAAAACATGAGTACACAGTACACACAGGAACACATTATACACAGCAAAACAGTGTTACCCTACCAACCACACTCAAGTAGGCCTTACTTCTGCCAGACCCTGTGTAGGTAGCTTTAGGAGGTGCAGCCATTTTGACAATACTAATTCTTCCAATCGACGAACATACGTTACCTTCACATTTATTTGTGTCTTTGATTCATTTCATCAATGTCTTTTAGTTTTCAATATAAAGATTTTTCACTTCCTTGAATAAATGTATTCTTATTATATTGTTTTTGATACTATTGTAAATGCAATTACATTATTTTTTTTTTAGATAATTTGTTGTTAATGTATAGAAATACTACTGATTTTTATATGTTGATTTTGTATTCTGAAAATTTAATGAATTCACAGATTAGATCTAACAATTTTTTTGGCGGAGTTGGGATGGGAAGGCCAGGTCCAAGCAGACTCCCAAGTGTTTTTAATCAGGGTTTCTGGTCAGAAGGGGCTGAGATCTAACCTCAGCTGCAAGCCAGGCTATAATTCAGCTCCCTCGCAGGGGAGAGGCAATACAGCCAGGTCCAAACTGTCTCCCAGGTGTTCCCAGTCAGGCTTTCTGGTCAGCTGGGGCCAATAGGTAGTTAAACTCAGAGGTAGCAGATGCTGTGACTCAGCAACTTGCCTGGAAGGAGAGGCAGATCGACTCCAAGGCTAAGAAAGCTCTTTGTTTAAGGACCCAAGTCAGGCAGACCTTCACCTTGCTGCATTCCCTGGTGGGACTGTGCCACTGGTCTCGGCTCTGCAGATGAGCAAAACCACTGATTGCGACATCTACTTGGCGCCGCAGGTAGGAACTGGGTCTGACAAGAGTCAAGTGCCCATTGTTGCAACCCCGTTCCCCCTTGTCTGTCACAATCAGATTCCCAGTGGTAACGTAGCACACATAGCTGTGTACTCCCCATAGGGCAAGACTAGCATCGAGCCTCGCAAGAAGTGACCCACAGCACTGGAGGAACTGTAGGCTCAGAGAAGACCTCTCAGCATGGCTCTGGCCTGGGCTGGGGGAGGGGCAATGGGGTCCCTGTGCTCCGCTCCTCTTACGCTTCCAGTGCGGTCTGTTTGGGTCTCTTGTGGTGCGGGGTTGTGCTTCCGCCTCAACCCTTGGTCGAAAATTCCCCACGTGTCTCGTCCATGAGTGGCTGTTAGTTGTTTTTCTTGAAGGACGGCACGAAGTCAGGAATGACCTATATTGGCATCTGGATGATGTCACTTCTCTCCTTACAAATTCTTTAAGTTCTCCTGTCTATAACTCCCACTTTTTAGAAATATATAACTACTTAGTTATGTTTTTATTTGGACATTTACATAAAATAAATATTTGTGAGAGTTTGTAGCTTTCGTTCTTTAATGAACTGCTAATGAACTCTTAATTAATGCCTGAATTTTCATGCTTCATGTTTTTCTTCCTTGACTTGTATGCCTATCCTTTACTAAAAAAGCAAAATTCATTTGAAGATCTAATTGGCTTTATTAAGCGATTCATGAACTGGAATCTGGCAGCATCCCATCTAGTAACTAAAAGGGCACTCATAGGGATTGTACAGATGAAATATTTTTATAAGAAGAGTGTGACGGGGGAAATTATTAGCAAAAGAAAAGAAAGGTTCCTTTTTAGTCTTCTTTCTGGGGGAAGGAAAAGACAAGGGTTTTATCTTGCTGTTTGTCTCCTGTTTCCTGTGTGGGGTGGAGAGGGCCCATGTGGATTACCTCATTGGTGTGGACCAGAAAAATTTCAGTTGATTACAATTATGTTTCTGGGAGAGATTGAAAGTGCAGCTAGCTCAGGTCTTAAATCTAGGTTTGGCATCACGGGCTTTTAGCACAAGTGGTGCCTTCTGGGGTCTGTGGTTTTCTCCTTAACAACTTTATACCCCATTCAAATATCGTTCTCTATGATCTTCTCTCTGGTTATTGCATTGCCCACATTCCTATAAAAAGGGAAAATTATGCTAAAAACAAATGTCGACTAGCCATTGTGGAGACATCTGTAACGTAAAATGTTCTTCTCATAGTGAAGAATCACAGATTCTTACAGTTACAAGAGGCTTTCAAGCTCATCTGGGGCCCAGAACAATGGCTACAACCTTGTAAACACTAAGTAAAAAATTTTGAATGAATGACTCTAGTGCCGTGATTGCATTTTATAAACGATGTTTTTTAAACTGTGTCCCACAAATGCAAATGACTTTGTCAAGGTAACCTGGTACTGACTAAAAAATGTAGCTCTTTACTATAACACTATGCCATGTAGACTTGAATTAATGGCTAGCATTTAGAATATTAAAAATAATAACTTAAAATACGAACTTTGGAAACAAGCTGTCCAATTTCAAAACTTGGCTCTTCTGCCTGCAACTGTGTGGTCTGGGGTAAGTCTCCTAACCACTCTGAGCCTCAGTTTCTTCATTTAAAAAAGTAGATAATGATAGTACCTATCTGTATAATAAGGAATTTAGTTGAAAGATACCTTCTAAACCCCTTAAATAAAAAAACATCTGATTGGTCCTAGGCCTGGATTCCTAGAAAGTAGCCTCTAAATTCTTAGAACTTCTTGAGTCATAGGAGCATCTCTGCTGTTGGTGGGCCCCGATATCAATAGTTTATCCTTATGGGGTGACTTAGGGTCTATAGTTTAAGGAAATGACTCAGAAGAGAGTCTGCCCGTGCCAGAAAGACCAACCAGTAGATAAAAGGGTTGAGGCTTTGAGCCACAGGGAAAAGTACTCTGCAGAATAAGTCACATGGTCAGTGATTTAATTAATTGTGCTTATGTAATGAAGCCTGATATGAACTACAGACACCCAGTCCAAGGTGAGCTTCCCTGCTTGGTAATAGTCTGTGTCCTGACTCCCCCAAAAAAGACGATGGGAGCTTTGTGTTTGGAGACTTGCCTGACCTTGCTCTCTCTGCCTTCTTTTTCAGATGGTTCTGATTTGTGTATTTTTGGCTGTCATGAAGCTGTAATCATAAGTATAGTGCTTTCCTGAGTTCTGTGAGTCAATCTAGAAAATTACTGAGCCGGAGGGGGTAGTAGGAGTCTCCTAATTTGCAGGCAATCGCTCAAAAGTGAGAGTGGCCGGTGGACCCCTGAATTTGCAGCTGGCGTCTGGAGTGAGGGCAGTGTTGTGGAACACTGCGCTGTTAATCTGTGGTGTCTGTCACAGCTGTGGACAGTTGGTGTCAAAAGTCATTTCAGTGTCTCAGAGTTATTAGGAGAATTGAATGCTTCAGTATGTAACATGCTTAGAATAGTGCATGGTGTGCAGTAAATGCTATATTAGTGTTAGCTCTTAAAATTACTGTTGAAAGTTCAGATTCTTCATGACTGATAAGCAAAATGGTAATAATAATAAGCAGTAGCCATTGTTTAGTTAGTATATTTTTGTTTAACCTTGAGAATCATTCAATAAGCTGTTTCTGTAACACAGTTTTTCAAATTGTCAAAAATATTTTTAGTAAGTGGTAAAAGACATTTTAAAAGTCTGTGTCCCTTATTATAATGTAATAATAACTTTTCTCACTTATTCTAGCCTAAGGCTGGAATCTCCTTTTCCAGAATAAACTATCACAGGGATAATCACTTTAAAAATTTTTGGACTGGTTTTCTGTTGTTGTTAGTAAAAGAAGAGAAATGGAAAGTTTACCTTTAGATTTCCTTATAATCGAGCTAACTGACTCAACTCTTGGCTTTCATAACAAACAAACCCCAGAAAATATAATGATGCGAACTCCATAGTTGATTTTTAATAAACCTAATTAAATTAATTTTGATACATTCCTGGGTGAATAAATAACACCCATGGGTGTTTTCCTGCAGTATGCAAGACACCAAGCTGACAAAGGCTCTTCAGTCTCCAAGTGATAGTCGCCAAGCTTTCTAGGGTGGCATCTTCCACTTGGTTAGACAGAAGTGGGAGGGGGGAGGGGAAAATATAAAGTGTATATATGATTTAAGCCTAGAAGTGGTTTCAGCCTACATTCTATTGACCAGATTTCATTCATGTGGACATATCTAACTACAGGGAAGGCTGAGAAATATAGCTGCAGAAGAGAAAATGTAATACTAGCCGTTTAGTATTTTATTGTTACTTTTTCATTTTCTTTCTTAGCAGCCATATCAAGTCTTTGCAGAAGGTAGTCAATAACTATTAAATGTTCATTGTTTATTTCATTAAAGTCCCTCCCTTCAATGAAATACCCTTCTTGCCTACCACAACTTAAAAACATATATTTCTCACTGCTCCTTCTGCCTAAAATTCTACCATAGAAATTTCAAGCTTTTGGTTTCATGGTAGAAATAAACCATAGGCATTTCTGGCTTAATTTCCTATCAAAATGCAAATTACCTCATCAGGGATAAATGTTATCAGCCATTTATACCTTTGAATGAATAGTTTATCAGACACATTCCTACGGTTCTAGTTCATTAGAAGTGTGTTTTCATTGGTGGGAGTGGAGAAAAACATAAGCAGGCCACGAGGTGAATTGGACAAATGCAAATAGACACATCTGTTCTCTCCCAGCTGTGTCTAGGGCTGGGGTTCATTTATAAATGTTCTATCATATGTGCTGGGTGCTTCACTTTACTTCTTAAAGGGGAATGAAATAGTAGTTCTGATTCTGGCAAATTTAAATATTCATTTCTTGAGTGAATGAGAAACAAAAGGTTTATGGCTCTACCTGCTTTTTTTCCTTGTCTTTTCTGCTTTTTATCTTAAACCCAAATATCTGCTGTTCTTTCTTCTTCTCTTGGCCTAAATCCTACTTTTTTTTTCCTTGCTCATGGCAAGGAAAAAAAAAGAGTGGAGGGTCTGGGTTTGCTAGCCCCATGGAAATGGAAATATACCGTTGCAGGACCCGGGTTTGGGAAGGAAACCGCTGGTCTGATAGTGTGATGCGATCCAGCCTATTTTTTTTAACAGATCACTTATGACTCTTACCATCCTGTCGCTTGACATTTGCAGTCTTTTATTTTCAAAATAATAGCTTGCAAAGATTAAAAGACTGAGCATTGCCCCCATCACTGAATTTCCCAGACCACATCTTCTAGTTCATTGAGCAGCAGAATATTTCACTGAATAATTCACAATCCTGCAGATTTACTATGAAATCCTAGACGATAGACAACCACGGTCTTCATTAAAGTACTTACCTGGTGATGTCCAACTGACCTATGAAATTACATATTTATTAATGGCAAACCTTGCTTATGATTATAACATTTCTTTCTACCTCATAACGTTCCTTGTAAGTGAGTAGATATGGTCAGGCTGAAGTTCCTTTAAACAAAAACTTCACCACTCTTGGGCTGTGGAAGGAAAGAATCAGTAAATTGTGCGCTTATAAAATCATGGCTAACCAAACCCTTACCACCCATGACTTATCCTGGGGTTCAGCATATTTTAGGCAGAATCAACATTTTAGGTAGCTTATGCCTAGGAACCAAACTTACAGATGTGGTTTAAAGGTGAAAATTAGGAAGGGACGGAGAGGAAAGGAGAGGTATTTTCCATTAGTGGCTTTTAGGAAGGTGCATTATTCTGAGATGAGGAAACGTAGACATTGTCGTTGCTTTCTCAGAACATACTTTCAGTGGTGCTTAGAATAATCAATAAAACAAAAATTAATGGAAAGGCAGGTACATAAAAATATCATGTAGGAATTTAAGGGAGTGAAATTTTACATTGATATTTTTCCTTGAGGAAAAAGTATACCTTTTAGGTGTCTTGTTCTGTCACAGATGATCCCAAGCTATTTCTTCCATTCCTTATGCTTTTATTTTGTTTCTCATTTAAAATTCCATAGCTACACAAACATTTATATATTTATATACACACACAGATATACACTGAAAAGCATATATTCTTACGCAACAGGCTGTTCTCAACCGGAAATACAGATGGAAGGGAAGTTAAGCACCAATAAGAGAAAAACTATATATTTTTTAAGAATTTGAACTGAATAGATTCAGATCAGTTCAGAGAATATTCTTTTATGTTGCTTTATAGTCCAGCACTTTTATAAAACATATTGCTTTGTTTCCTCTATATTCTGGTTCATTTCAACATTATTTAAAAAAGCAGAACAAAGAAAAAATGATTTTCGGCTGCATGTCAGAAAAAAAAAACTGTTCAGAATCATGCAAGTTAACATAATACGCTAATCACAATGAGCAAGTTAAAATGGATGCACTCAGGTCAAGTCATGGCTAATTTCAAGGCTGAGTGACCTGTGCCAGGTGGATATTTGTCCTCAGGAAATTGTCTGCAAATTTCTAGGGACAAATGAGACTACAGATGCTACAGGAAGCTTCAGATAACAGGGTATTGTCTTGAATGTTTTATACACAATGCAACTAAACTAAACTGGTATGTGATCATTAAAAAGTCTAAATTGTTTTGCCTCCAAAATTTATATCTTAGAAAATGCAATTTCTGAGAGGCATGCTGTAGAGTGTTAAGAACTTTGGACTCATGTGACCTAGGTTCACATTCCAGTTCTGTCTTTTACTTGCTCGGGAAATTTCTGAACCTCTTTATGCTCTACCGATGGATTGTTCCTCATGAGGTTGTAGTTTAGAGCATGTAGTAAGAGTGCCTGGCACATATAAGGGTTTAGTTGGTATTGGCTATTGGGATGATTGTTTACCTTCCATTTAAAAGCAAAATATTTTACCCAGGTAATCAGAATGGGGGTGAGGGGAACCCCCAGCTTGTGTTTGTAATAAATGAAAAAGACCATGAGCCTCACCACCCTCTCAGTTGGACTCCGCAGCTCATTTCTGCCTATCTTTTAACTTATTGATGGAATTTAAGGAAAGGTAAAAATGGAACTCCTGCTTTCCTTGACTGTCTCGATGGACCAGGAAAGCCCTAATCACACCTGCCTCTTTAAACCACACATAACCCTGGTGTTAATCCATAAAATAGCGTCCTAACATATCCTAGAGATTCAGCCTTGATCGGTTATCTTGGAGAAAATTCCTAAATGGTCGAAATTGCCATTCAAATTGTTGCTATCAGCAAGTGTCACAGAATCTTATTAAATATTACTTCATTGATCTGTAACTTCCCACCAGTGTGAGTTCATGTGCCAAATTGGGATGAGCTGTGTAAAACACTAATTGGAGAAAATGCCTGTGAGGAAAAAAATCTGGAGGGAGTCAGAAGAAACTGGGAGAGCTGTCAGGCCAAGATGCAGGTCTAATTCCCATCGAGAAGGAAAAGAAGCAAGGACAGTGGAGTAGGCAAAGTTTTAGCAAAGCCATTGAGGAGTCCTTGGGCTCAAGTCACTAGTCATAGGAGCCTCATGTCTCCCAGGAAACAGCCAGGTTTGACATCCCTGTCGTATTTACCCATTGGCTGTTTGCACCTGGGAGAAGCAGGGCCTCCAAGTGGGCACGTCAGTGGATTTCAGAGTCATCACCTGGACCCACTTGTAATTATGCCCCCTTCTGTGAGCTATGAGGGGATGCCTAATGGTCACCAAACACCTGGTGCTGAAACCGCTTTCTCTGACAGCTGTGGCCAGCATTTTGGGCCACACTGGAAGAAGAAGAGTTGTCTTGGGCCACCCATTAAATGCATTGCAACACATAATCACAAAGACATCTCATAATGTTTTAAGTAAACTTACAGTTTTGTGTTGGGCTGCATTCACAGCCATCCTGAGCCACATGTGGCCCACGGGCTGCAGGTTGGGTGGCCCTGCACAATATCTCCTCTCTCCGATTTCGGAATTCCACCACCTTCTCTAATTGGGCACTAGTGTGGCACCCCCCCATCACCCCTTTTATTTCAACTGATTTCCTGAACACCTCTTGTGTCTTGATTTTAGTATGATCAACTCCAAAGGCAACTGTAATGTTCAAATTATTTTTTGTTTGTTTAGGGATAATTATTAGCCAAACACTACAGACAGAGAATGTAACTAACAATTGCCAGAGCAAGCGCAAGCTCCAGTTGTTATTAATCTTTGTCCAAACTGATGAACTGTGGCGGAGGACTAATTATATGAAACTTTACAAACTCAGAAAGGCACATCGGAAGATCAGAGTGTTCAAACAGAATGTAGGTAACCGTCCGCATTCATAATACAAGGGCAGGCCCCCAAATGGAATTTATTTATTAAAAAATCGTGCAACTTATTCTTACATTTAAACTTTAGTCACCTTCAAAGTACTTTCCGTTTGATGCACTACACCTATTGAAAGTTTTTTTCCACTGCTCAAAACAGTTTTTGAACTCATCAATTTTGATGCTTGTTAGTGCTTCTGCCATTTTTTTGTTTCACCTCTTCCACATCAGCAAAACATTTCCCTTTGGGGACTTTTTCATTGGGAGGGAAAATGTTGCTCAGAGCAAGATAGGCTGAATAGGGAGGGTAAGACAGGAGGTCATGCTGTTTTTGGTCAAAAACTGCTAAAGACTAAGCGCAGTATAAGGAAGTGCACTTGTAAACCACCCATTAAGAAATGGGCAAACACATTGAAAGATACTTAGAAAAAAAAATCACTGAAGCCAAACTCCACCTCTCACAACAATGCCAGCTGGTACACTGATATAGATGGGTTCCTAGAACACTCATCTAGTGGGAGAAGCCTGTACTACAAGAGGTCTGCTCTCTAGAAGATAATTCTGGTTTTCTCTGGGATACCCCCTCATATGTTTTATTTATTGATGCTGCTTACATCTGAATGACAAATCAAACAAACATCCACATATCCTGAAATCTTTGTGAATCTATAAATGATACTCTTTGCCTTTAGATTCGTTTTTGCTTTCATCACATTTATTTATTTAAACTGGTGAAAATCATAAAGAATGCTGATGATAAAGTCGGCTACAAAACCAACTTTACAAAAGAGCATTAAACTTTAAATCAGTGATGATAATCAATTTACCAAGCTTCCAAATTAACATAAGCCAAAGTTTTCTCATTAACATTTCAGAACATGTGGATGTGGTAGAATGTTGTAGGAATTTGTAAATGATTTATGAAAAGAATTTGTAGTCAATCTCTGGCAAAGGAAAAGAAAAACTCAGATCCTTTCATTAATTTCATTTGCTTAAATATGGTAAAGAATCACACTTTTTCCTTATAGTTTCTGAGTTCGCTCAGTCTGCCATAACAAAATGCTTAGATTGTGTGTCTTAGCACCGTATGCTCACATGGCCTATTTGTGCACATGAGGAGAGACAGGGAGAGCAAGCTCTTTGGTGTCTTACTCATCCCATCAAAGGGCCCCACCCTCATGACTTCATCGAACCCTCATTACCTCCCAAGGGCCACATCTCCAAATACCACCATGTAGGAGGTTAGGGGGAGGGGACACAAACATTTGGTCCATAGCAGACAATCTCAGATCTCAGTCTGCAGCAGAGCATAACTCTCAGCCTGATCAAATGACAGGTCTTACCAGGTTAACTGGAGGCAAACTCTTTTCCTTTTGCCATTTCTTTACAAATTCTATCATGTATTCTCAAGGTCCTTTAAAAGATCATTATTTCATTCCTTTCTCATTTGTACCAAAAGTTATCTGCTGTGAAATTGGGTTTTCAGACATACTTCCCAGAGTCATTTGCCACACCAGTGACCTGGCCAGCATGTCTTGGTTACACCCAGGGCCACCATAACTAAATCGGGATCCCAGAGTGACCGATTAAAATGTTGCAACATAAAGCAATGCCCCTTGTGGTACAATGTTGCTGCTGTTCCAGGGCCACCTCACTGCCTCTGTAGTGCTGATGTGAGTCTCCACTGATTCTCCCAGGACTCTGTGAGTGACCCAAGTGTCCAGCTCAATCAGTGAAGTTCTACAGCCAAACCTACTTGAGTGCCAAGTATTATAGCTCTTCGTCATCCAGATTGTCTAACACAAGCTACACACACACACACACACACACAGAGCTATTTTCCCAACAAGCTGTCTAGGGTGATATCAGTGGGTACATACCACTCACAGCCCAAACTATCTCTGCCTCAATATGTGGACAGTAGAGAGTACTAAACACAAATCCAGACTTTTCTTCACCTATGGTTAAATCTATCTCAGAGGCATCATTGATTTTCTCCCTCTGCATTGCTTAGATTGGCTTCTCCTGTTTAATTTAATAAATTCCAATACACATAAAGTTGCAGAGAGAAAGGTCAGACTCTCTTTACAATGTTGATTTGATGCCCTGTTCAGCCAGAAATTCTGGATGTATCCTTCTCCATAATGAAATGGGTACCTGCTTTACATCAAGATACATAGACAGGTACATATGGGTTTTTACTCTAACAATTCAATAGCAGAAAAGTATTCTATCTTATGAACCAAAAAACCAACATGACAGTGCTCCACTTAACCCTTGGGGCCTTAGAGAAATAGCTTTGATACTCTGAGTTTCTTTACCTCAGACTCCCACATTCATGCTGTATTATGAAGTTGAAGAACAACAGAATAAAAATAGATACATGACATTTCTGCCATAACCAGGTGGTTCAGTTGGTTGGAGCATTGTCCTGTACACCAAAAGTCTGCAGGTTCGACTCCTGGTTGGGACACATACCTAGGTTGCAGGTTCAAACCCCAGTCAAGGTGCATCAGGAGGCAGCCGATCCATGTTTCTCTCTCTCCCTCCCTTCCTTTCTCTCTCTCAAGTCAATAGACATGTACTCAGGTGAGGATTTAAAAATAAAACCCCTAAAAAACAATCGTGACACTTTAAATGTGTGCTTACCGTCAATTTGCTTCAAATACCTCCATCTTGAGATGCTGCAGATCTGCAAATCTGACAGTCGGTATGTCTGACTTCAGTGACAACTTTGGCTCAACTCAGGAGCTGGGAGACGGGGAGTGGAGAGCAAACTGAGGTCTGTTGATGAGGGAGGTGAGGTAGTGTACCAGAGGAGGCCACCGCATCTTTGTCCCTGCCCCATGGGGCTCTGGGAGTCAGACAGACAGGTCTAGTCGGAGAACTGCCCTTCGGTAGTT
>PVKM010017363.1:0-25973 GCA_004027735.1 Carollia perspicillata
TTGGCTATATTTTGCTTGCTTGTTTGTTTAGTTGCTTAAGTTCCTGTTAAAGGTGAGATCATATGGTATTTGTCCTTTACTGCCTGGCTTATTTCACTTAGCATAATGCTTTCCAGTTCCATCCATGCTGTTGCATAGGGTAGGAGCTCCTTTTTTCTTTCTGCCACATAGAATTCCATTGTATATATGTACCATAGTTCTTTGATCCATTCATTTACTGAATCTACATTTCTTGACGGCTATAGCATGGGGAAGGAGCAGGGCAACACTGGGATAGTAAAGACTGCAGACTTTACTATATAACATCTCCAAACTTCAAATTTATATCATCTGAAAAAAAAGAATTTTTAAGGTTGTTATGATAATCAAGTTGGATGCTGGATATGAAAGTACTTAGTATCACATATAGGGTACTTCATAAATATTATTGTCTTTTGCCTTTCATTATGAGGGTCTTTTATTAAAAAAACAAAGATGTGAAAATCTCCATGTTATATAAGTTAAAGTTCACATTTTCCTTTTCCATAATATTTTCATAATGTTTTAAACCATGTAATTATTACATTTAATTTATCCACTGAATTATTTACATTTATGGCAGACACATATTTATTTTGAGTGTGTCAGTGAACCAGCAATTTATTTTAAAGGATTTACAACATGGCCAGATATTTTTCACCATTAACACTGTGGTGATAGGGAACTGCAACCTGCCATAGATTTATCTTGCTATGATTATATATTTATGAAAATGAATTCTTGAAAAGTCTAAGTAAGTGTTCTCCTAGAGGTAAGAAAAAGATTTTCTCTGAAAATTGATAGTTTGTCAGTCCAGTTGACTCCTACTTTTGCCCTCAAACATTAGCAAAGATAATTTTTTGACTTTTTTTCTAGGGGCAGGGGTGGAAGGGAGCATAGTGGTGGAAGACAACTAATAAGACCAGAGGTTTCTTTTTCTATAAAGAGCATCATTCTGCACATCTGGAGAGTGAGTGGTATAGTCATTTGTTTAGTTCCAGATGCTTTTGCAAAGACCTCTGCTTGAGTGTCTTCATTACCTTCAAAGGGATTACTTTTTTATTTTAATTTATTTTATTTAATTGTTGCTCAAGTGCAGCTGCCTCCATTTTACACCTCCTCACTCCTTCCCACCCCAGAAATCCTTACTTCCCACACTTGATCCTAACCCCCTTTGATTTTGTCCATGTGTCCTTTATAGATGTTCCTTAAAATGCTTTCCCCCTTTCCCCTATTATCTCCTCCCACCTCCCCTCTGGTTACTGTCAGCTTGTTCTTAATTTCAATGACTCTGGTTATATTTGCTTACTTGTTTGTTTTGTTGATTAGGTTCCATTTAAAGGTGAGATCATATGGTATCTGTCTTTCACTGACTGTTATTTCACTTAGCATAATGCTCCCAAGTTCCAAACATGCTATCATAAAAGGTAGGAGCTCCTTCTTTCTTTCTACTGTGCAGTATTCCATTATGTAAATGTACCACACTTTTTTGATCCACTCATTTACCGATTGGCACCTAGGCTGCTTCCAGCACTTGGCTATTGTAAATTTTGTTGTTATGAACATTGTAGTGGATATGTACTTTTGCATTAGTGTTTCAGGATTCTTAGGGTAAAATTCCAGCAGTGGAATTGCTGGGTCAAAAGGCAGTTCCATTTTTAGTTTTCTGAGAAAATTCCATACTGTTTTCCACAGTGGCTGGACAAGTCTGCATTCCCACCAACTTAGTACTAGGGTTCCCTTTTGTCCACAGTCACTCCAGCACTTGTTTTTTGATTTGTTTATGATTGCCATCCATGCTGGTGAAATAGAGGCAAGTCAACTTTCAGATATTGAGTTCAAAGCAGTGTTATAAGGAAGCTCAATGAGGTCACTGAGAATTACCAAAAACTACAGGGAACTATGATTAACTCACTGTAAATTATATTTATGTCTTCCTTAATTTTTTCAGTGTTATTTCATTTACTGAGTACAGTTATTTTACCTCCTTGGCTAGGTTTATACCTAGGTAATTTTATTTTTCTTATTGCTATATCAAATGGGCTTATTTACTGATTTCTATTTCTGATATTTTATTGTTGGTGCAAAAAAAGGCCTTTGATTTCTGAATGTCGACTTTATGTCCTGCTGTTTTGCCAAATTCACTTGTTAGGTTGAGTTGTTTTTGCGGTGGAGTCTATAGGATTTTCTATGTACACTGTCATGTCATCTGCCAACATTGACAGCTTTATTTTCCTCTTTCCAGTTTGGATGCTTTTCATTTCTTTTTTGTGTCTGATTGCTGCGGCTAGGGTATCCAAAACTATGTGGAATAGAAGTGGTGAAAGTGGAGAGCCTTGTCTTTTTCCTGATCTTAGTGGAAAATCTTTCAGTTTTTGCCCAATGAGTATGATGTTGGCTGTAGGTTTGTTGTATATGTCCATTATTATATTGAGGTATGCTCCCTCTACTCCCAATTTGCTGAGTGTTTTTATCATAAATGGATGTTCTATCTCAACAAATGTTTTTTTTCACATCTATTGTTATTATCATATGATTTTTGTCTTTCCTTTTGTTCATGTGATATTTATGTCTATTGATTTGTGAATATTGTATCATCCTTGTATCTCTGGGAAGACTCCCCCCTAGTCATGGTGTATGATCTTTTTAATGTATTGCTGGATGTGGTTTGCCAATATTTTGCTGAGGGTTTTAGTGTGTATGTTCATCAGAGGTATGGGCCTACAGTTTTCTTTCTTCATTGTGTCTTTTATCTGGTTTTGGAATTTGGATGATGCTGGCTTAATAAAAAGCATTTGGGATTCTTCCATTTGCTCTCTCTCTCTCTCTTTTTTTTTAATAGTCTGGGAAGGATAGGGGTTAGCTCTTTCTTAAATGTTTTGTAAAATTCTCCCATGAACTGTGAAAGTGTCTGGTCCAGGGGTTTTGTGTGCCAGTAGGGTTTTTTTTGTTTGTTTGTTTCTTTACTGCTTCAATTTTACCGACTGCTATTAGTCCATTCAGGCTTTTTGTTTCTTCTTCATTCAATTTTGGAACATTATATGTTTCTAGAAATTTGTTCATTTCACCCAAGCTTTCAAATTTCTTGGCATATAGTTCTTCGTAGTAATTTCTTACAATCGTTTGTATTTCTGTGGTATCAGTTGTAATTTCTCCTCTTTCATTTTTGATTTTGTTTATTTGGGCCCTCTCTTTTTTTTTCTTGGTGTATTTGCTTAAAGGCTTGTTGATTTTGTTTATCTTTTCTAAGAACCAGCTCCTGGATTTATTGTTCCTTTGGATTGTTCTTTTTGTCTATGTCATTTAATTCTGCTCTGATCTTGGTTATTTCCTTCTTTCTACTTGTTATGAGCTTTGTTTGCAATCTTTCCTCCAAAGCTTGTAGCTGTAGGGTTAAGTTGTTTGTTTGAAATGTTCCTTTTTTTTTTTTTTTATGTAGGCTTGTATGCCTATGAAATTCTCTCTTAGGACAGCCTTCACTGTATCCCTTAAGTTTTGGACTGTTGTGTGTTCATTTTCATTTGTTTCCAGAAACTTATTGATTTCTTTCTTATCTCATTATTAACACATTCATTGTTTAATAGCACATAATTCAATCTTCATGAATTTGAGTGTTTTTGAGTTTTTCCCTTGCATTTGATTTCTAGTTTCAGGCCTTTGTGGAGTGAGAAAATACTTGATATGATTTCAATTTTCTTGCATTTTTGAGGCTTGTTTTCTGTGGTATTAGGTGGCCAATCTTTGAAAATATTCCACGTACATTTGAAAAGAATGTATATTTTACTTCTTTGGGATGAAAGGTTCTACATATATTACTCAAATCCATTTGCTCTAGGGCATTGTTCAGTGCCACAATATCCTTGTTGAGATTTTGTTTGGAAGGTCTATTTATATTTGACAGTGGGTCATTAAAATTCATTTGGTGGTAACATGGGGTGGTACCACTTATTTCTAAAAATAATTTGAAATGGAATTTTTTTTTATCCAGCAAGTCCTGGAGCAGGGTAGAACGTAGATGACCAACAGGAGCCACAGTCTAATGCTGCTTTCCTCTGCTCTGAGACCTGATAATTGTGCTAAATGCTGAGTTCAGCTCTGAGGTGGATGTTAGAATATTGGGGTGGGGATGAGAAAGAAATAATACCACCTGCTGGTGCTAAAGGCTCACACTAGCCTTAGAAAGTGGAGGGGTGTGTGTGTGTGTGTGTGTGTGTGTGCGTGTCTGTTGGGCAGCATAAGAGATAAGGGTGGCTAATGGTAACAAACTTTCTTCTTCTCTTCCTCCACACATTCTCCTGGGGCTTTAGACTGCCTTCTTTGACAGTAGCTCACCATTGTTTGTTCTTCTTCCCTATGGAACACCTCAATGTTCTGTTTATTGCTGCTTTCTCTAGTTAAATTTTTGGCTCTGTTGAATGAGATTGTTCTTAATGTTCATTTTTATAAGATTTATTTGCATATGCCTGTGTGTTTGTTTGGAGTGACACATACATATATGTTTGTAATGTATTTGTAATGAGAAAGATATCCCTACTGATTCACTCTGTGTTATACATCCCTAAGAAAAGATGCTGTTTCCTAGCTTAAATTCAGTAGGGAAATAAAATGGATCCTCTGTGGGTTTAGAGAAGGTATAGGGCCAACTGAACAGATGTTGTTTTACCTTTTATAATTTGCCATCAATGTTCTCTCATTCAATGGTGGAATAAAGTCATGGGACCTTTCCTTACATTACTAAGAAGGTTTGTTATTACATAACAAATCTACTAGCATTAATTTATATACTATATTGCATTCTGCAGAATTTTTAAAGATCTCATACCTTAATCCAAATAAATAACTCCTATTAAATAGAAAAGTTAGGATAAATTTAGAAGCTTTCAGCATTCTTCAAATCACATATAATAGTTCTTACATTCTGACCCCAAGAAACAAACAAATTTATTTGTTAATGCAATCTAAGATATCCTGTATGTTTTTAAAGAGTAGGCCTGTCACATTACTGCATTCCAATAAACCTCCATTTAATTAGAATTTACAGATTATTCAAAATATATTGTAGTTCCTAGTCTACAATTTTGCTATTTACTGCTTTAGAACTTGAAAATGTCTTAACAATAACCCAATTAAATTCAATCTTGTTTGTTTTGCTTAACATTTCACTAATTGTGATACATTTGAATATTGATTCTGTATATTAACATATTAGTTATCCTCTTCATTTTCAGGTCATCTGTAGATCTGATAAATGTACTTGCTAAGTTTTCATAAAAATTATTAACTTAAATTGTTAACTGGAACAGATATAAGGACAGAATCCTACAGCACTCTATTAGAAACTTTCTTCCAGATCGATAACAAATGATTAATTAACACTTTGGTTATACTTGTTTAGCTTAATCAATTGTAAATCTATCCTACTGAGCTATTATTCAATCACATGCTTACACAGATTCCAATTCCTGCCTGAACATAAAATTTCAGGAGACTCACTGGTTGGAACAATTTTAATTTATAGTACCTGACTATCCAAAACAAATCTAAATCTGGAGTTTCCTCATATGAGCAATGAAGACTCCCAAGGGTGTCCCTGGAACCCTTCCCTACCTCCAATAGAGTCTCTACAAAGTTGAAAGTGCTTGCTCAGAGATGGACTTTTTTTTTTTTTTACTATTAGAGTATGTTAATCAAACTAAGGACAGTAAAACCAGGAAGTGATTAACATAAAAGGAGCAACAAGAGAACCTAAATGGACCTGCCTTGCCTCTCTGGAGATGTTATAGAAAAGAAATGAGCCTAGGCAGAACTGTTTTAGCTAACTAAGAAGTCAGAGAAAAGGGGGTCTTGGGGGCAGGTTTAGGTGGTTTACCAGAAACAAACTGCCACTGCCCATTGCTTCACTGGTTACAAGCCTCATGGGGTCACATAGAATTTATTTTTATTATTTTTCAAAACTGTCATTCAAGTACCATTTCCTGCCTTTCCTTCCCACCCATCCTCATCACCCTAGACTTCCCTACTACCCCAGCCCTCCCTAACTCCTTCCCCTGTTTCCACCTGCTCTGTTATTGTCCATGTAGCCTTTATAATTGTTCTTATAAATCCTTCACCCTTTTCCTTCATCATCCCTTCCGCTCTCCCCTCTGGTCACTGTCAGCCTGTTCTCAATTTCAGTGTATTTGGTTATATTTTGCTTGCTTGTTCATTTTGTTGATTAGGTTCCAGTTAAAGGTGAGATCATAAGGTATTTGTCTTTCACAAGCTGGCTTACTTTCACTTAACATAATGCTCTCCAGTTCCATCCATGCTGTTGCAAAGGGTAGGGCTCCTTCTTTCTCTCAGCTATGTAGCTGTCCATTGTGTAAATGTACCATAGTTTTTTGATCCACTCATTTGCTGATAGGTACTTAAGTTTCTTCCAGCCCCTGGCTATTGTAAATTGTTCTGCTATGAACATTGGATTGAATAGGTTCTCTTGGATTGGTGTTTCAGGGTTCTTAGGATAAAATCCCAGCAGTGGAATTGCTGGGTCAAAAGGCAGTTCCATTTTTAGTTTTCTGAGGAAATTCCATACTGTTTTCCACAGTGGATACACCAGTCTGCATTCCCACCAACAGTGAATGAGGGTCCCCTTGTCTCCGCATCTTCTCCAACATTTGTTTGTTGATTTTCTTATTATGGCCATTCTGACTGGTGTGAGGTGGTATCTCATTGTGGTTTTAATTTCCATCTCTGTGATGGCTAGTGATGATGAGCATCTTTTCATATGTCTCTGGGCCCTCTGTATTTCTCCCTTGGAGAAGTGTCTGTTCAAGTCTTTTGCCCATATTTTAATTGGGTTGTTTGTCTTCCTGGAGTGGAGTCATATGAGTTCTTTATATATTTTAGAGATCAAATCCTTTTTCTGAAGTATCATTGTCAGATATGTTTACCCAAATAGTTGATACTCTTTTCATTTTAATGTTGTTTTCTTTAGCCATGCAGAAGCTTTTTACTTTGATGAGGTCCCATTTGTTTATTCTTTCCTTTATGTCCTTTGCTTTAGGGGACATATCAGTGAAGATGTTGCTGTGTGGAATGTCTGAGATTTTCCTGCCGATGTTTTCCTTTAAGACTTTTATGGTGTCACAACTTATATTTAAGTCTTTTATCCACCTTGAATTTATTTTTATGTATGGTGTAAGTTGGTGATCATGTTTCATTTTTTTACATGTAGCTGTCCAAATCTCCCAACACCATTTATTGCAGAGGCTATTTTTACTTCATTTTATGCTTCTTCCTCCTTTGTCAAATATTAATTGACTGTAGGGACTTGGGTTTATTTCTGGGCTCTCTGTTCTATTCCATTGATTTGTGTGCCTGTTTTTATGGCAGTACCTGGCTGTTTTGATTACAGTGGCCTTGTAATGCAGTTTGATATCAGGTATTGTGATCTCTCCTACTTTGTTCTTCTTTCTCCAAATTGCTGCAGCTATTCAGGGTCATTTATGGTTCCATATAAATTTCTGAAATGTTTGTTCTATATCTGTGAAATATGTCATTGGTACTTTAATAGGGATTGCATTGAATCTATAAATCGCTTTGGGTAGTATGGCCATTTTGATGATGTTAATTCTTCTAATCCATGAGCATGGAATATGCTTCCATTTGTTTGTGTCTTCCATAATTTCTTTCTTCAGTGTTGCAAAGTTTTCTGAGTATAGGTCTTTTATCTCCTTGGTTAGGTTTATTCCTAGGTACTTTATTGTTCTTGTTGGTATATCAAATGAGATTTTTTTCTTGATTTCTCTTTCTGATTTTTCATTGTTGGTGTACAAAAATGCCTTTGATTTCTGAATATTGACTTGTATCCCTTTGTTTTGCCAAATTCATTTATTGGGTCAAGTCATTTTTTGGTGGAATCTATAGGATTTTCTATGTACACTATCATGTCATCTGAAGACAATGACAGTTTTACTTCTTCCTTTCCAATTTGGATATTTTTTATTTCTTTTTCTTGTCTGACTTGCTGTGGTGAGTACTTCTAGTACTATGTTGAATAGGAGTTGTGAAAGAGGGCATCCTTGTCTTGTTCATGATTTTAGCGGCAAAGTTCTAAGTGTTGTCCATTGAGTATGATGTTGACTGTAGATCTCTCATATATTACCTTTATTCTGTTGAGGAATGCTCCCTGTATTCCCTCTTTGCTGAGTCTTCTTGTAAATCGGTGCTGTATCTTATCAAATGCTTTTTCCACATCTACTGATATGATCATGTGATTTTTGCCTTTTCTTTTGTTCATGTGATGTATCATGTTTATTGATTTGTGAATATTGTACCATTTTTGCATCCCTGGGATGAATCCCACTTGATCGTGGTGTATGATGTTTTTATCATATTGTTGGTTGTGGTTTGCCAATATTTTGTTGAGGGTTTTTAGCATCTATGTTCATCAGTGATAATGGCCTGAAGTTTTCTTACTTTGTTATGTGTTTATCTGATTTTGGGATTAGGATGATCCTGGCTTCATAAAAAGAGTTTGGGGATCTTCCATCTTCTTGAATTTTTTGGAATAGTCTGTGAAGGGTAGGGGCTACCTCTTTCTTAAATGCTTTGTAAAATTCTCCTGTGAAACCTTCTGGTTTCACAGGCTTTTTTGTGTCAGAAGTTTTTTGATTTCTATATCAATTTCACCAGCTGTTATTGGTCTGTTCAGGCTTTCTGCTTCTTCTTCATTGAGTTTTGAAAGGTTATATTTTTCAAAAAATTTATCCATTTCACCTAGGTTTTCAAATTTCTTGGCATATAGTTCTTCGTAGTAATTTGTTACCATCCTTTGTATTTCTATTGTATCAGTTGTAATCTCTTCTCTTTCATATCCGATTGTGTTTATTTGGGTCTTCTTTCATTTTTCTTGATGAGCCTGCTTAAAGGCTTGTTGATTTTGTTTATCTTTTCAAAGAACCAGCTCCTAAATTTATTGGTTGTTAGAATTGTGCTTTTAGTCTCTATGTCTTTTCATTCTGTTTTGATCTTTGTTATTTCCTTCCTTCTACCTGCACTGGGTTGTCTTTGTTGTTGTTCCTCTAGTTCTTATAGATGTAGGTTAGTTTGTTTATTCGAAATGTTTCAATTTTTTTAGGTAGGCCTGTATTGCTATGAACTTCCTTCTCAGGACTGCCTTTGCCATGTCCCATAAGTTTTGGATTTTTGTGAGTAGAACTGCTTTTTTAAAAACTATTTTATTTATTTATCTTTTAGGAAGATGGGAAAGGAAAGAGAAGTAGAGGGAGAGATACCTCAATGTGTGGTTGCCCCTCACATACCCCCAATTCCGTACCTGGCCCAGAACCCAGGCATGTGTTCTGACTGGGAATAGAACTAGTGACTTTTTGGTTTGCAGGCCCATGGTCAATTCACTGAGCTACACCAGCCAAAGCCGGAGCTACTTAAAAGACAGCAATTTGGTATAAGATGTTATTAAAGAGCAAGTAGATAATAATTTTTAGAGCAGAATTGGGGACACTTAGGGGCCTTTTTTCCTTAGCTTATGAACCTGCAAAAATACCTCACCAAGGTATAATTCAATAGGGTAAGAATACCTAGGACCATTTCCCACTTCCCAATACTTTAATTAATTAATTGATTGATTGATTGATTGATTACATTTTAATTGAATTTATTGGTGTGACATTGGTTAATAAAATTTTACAGGTTTCAGAGGTATAATTCTGTAATATATAAGCTGTGTATGAAATTGCTGTGTTTTACATTTACCTTTGTTTTCATGGTTTCCTAAAACTTAATGATCCCAAGATAAGGTTGATGAAGAAGGAGGTGGCACAAAATGAAATATTCAACCATTTAAACACAAGCCATATCATGGAGTTAACATCCACCTATTCCAGGACAAAATCAGAGAGCACCCGTAGCTTTTTGAACAGTATCTTCAATGACAGCTCTCAAGACTTCCATCTTGGGGTTTCCTCTGCTGATTGAGTACTTCATAGTTATTTTAACTGTTTGACAATAAAAAACTCTTTGGAAAAAATTTAAAACTTTACTACATAACTTCATTTAGTAATTCTGGAGAGTAGTAGTGATTTTGTAACCATGTAATAATTTGTAATTCTAGCTATTAGTCATGATTTTTGGCTACTCATTTGCATTCAGAAAGTCTGAGATACAAAGAAAGGGAAATTATTTTCTGAGGGTCACTGTATGGAGGGTTATAATTAGGATCCAGTTCTCTCCCTCATTGTTCTTTGAGTCTAGATCTGTCTATTTTATTAGAATAACATACACAGACGATTGTTGAAATGTGAATTGAGATTCCCAGACGGGTATCCCTGATCACTGGAGGGCTTCAAAAGGTGTAAAACTATTTCAAGCAGCTGATTTCAAAGTGTATATTTAATCTGAGGCAAAGCTTCATGGACTAAATAAGATATTGCTTTGCCTTTGACCAGAGTTCTATCTAGTTCTTGGGTCATTTTGTTTTTTATGCTGATCAGAATCTCTGATTACCAAGTAAATGGGTTCTGTGGATCATTTACCTGCCTGTTCTCTAAGTTGTTGTCTACTTTGTCTGTTCTAATCTGTATCAAAGGGAACTATACTTCCCAGGTTTACTTGTAAACTGACTTCTGAGTAGGTTCAGCTAATGGTAGGCATCAGAGGAAGACAAGAGGGTGGGAGAAGGGGAGAAAAGAGAAATCTCTTACTTTTACCCTGCCTTGGGCTGTGCCTCCTTCATTGTTTGTGTTCCCTCAGTGGCTCAAACTTTAATTGGACAATTCTTCTCTGCATGTCACCATCCCATAAGGCAGCCTCCACTGTGGTTCTTGTTCCTGCTAGATGGACTCAGCTTTGAACTCTAAAATCAACATTGTCTCTCATTGTTTCTTCATCCACAAGAATAGCAATGGCTCCTTGCTCTTGCTATGTTCCGGGTTGCCTCGCCATTCGCTGAGTGTTCTCTTTCAGCTTTCTTATGGTCTGCTCAATAAATTTCTCATCCAGTTTCCTCTGTTTGGAATTACTAGAGTAGTTCATTTTCTTCACTGGAACTTAACTGATACATAGAATTTTTCTGTTATTATTGAGAGGTATGAATTTGGTTAGACACCATCATTTTCCTCTTGGGTGGCTTCCAAGAGGAAAAATATGGAAAAGAAGAAAAGTGTCCTTGGTAGTAGAAAAGTTGGGAATCCCTGAGCACTGAGGGCATTTAAGGTAGTGCTAAAGGGAATCAAGTCCCAGAGAAATGGTCAGTGAGTTGGTAAATGAATAACAAGGACTAGAAGTCAGCTATGTCCAGACACATTTTGCAAAGTAAAATTGGAAAAGCATTCGCATTAGTGAAATCCATGTTAGAATACCCACTTCAATGCCCATTTGTTCTGTGACTTTCGGCAAGTCACTTATTATCTCTGAATCTCAGTTTTCTCATCTCAAAAACAGAGATATACTTCACAGGATTTGAGAAACTGAAATTACATTAAAAGGTGCTTGGCGGAGTGCTTAACCAGAGTAGTCACTAAATATGTTACCTTTCCTTCCTCCCAGGCATGATTTTTCTGTAATGTTACCCAGGACAAGAAAAATTTCCAAGGTATTTTTCTTAAACTTTCTTTTTCTTTTAAAGACTTTCAAAAACAAAGAAAACAACAAAATGTTTCAATAATATAACTTGAATGAGTTCCAAAATAGCAGAAGAGTGAGTGGAAGTTACACTAATCTCCTCTCAGGACCAATCTGGAATTACAACTAAATTGTGGAGAAACTATCCAGAACAAATAACTGAACAACAGTGAGAGAGAAGACATATAACAATGGGTGAACAGAAGAAACAGCTTCAGCACAACATGATTGGTAGGGAGTGTGTTGCAAGTACAAGAGGGCTGACTAGGTGTCCACAGATGGCAGCTGAAGTGCTGGAAGGATATTTAAGTGGCTGGCTGGATCTCCCAGAGAAGTGTGGGGTCTAAACCCAAAGCTGGAATTGCCAGCCTAGAATACCAGGTCCTGAAAAGTACACAGATGACATCCAACGGCAAAAAACAGCAGGGTTGCTCTGTGCCAGAGATGGATGGCTAGATAAGTGAGGAAAAAAAAAGCTGTTTAAGGGGTCAACACATAAATTTTCACTTGCAGCCACTTATCCTGGGCTCTGGGAAATGGTGTGGGGGTAGAGTCAACTAGAGACACTTGAGGAGAGACTGGGGACTGCGGCTTTGGGGAGAGAACTGAGAGAGTAGCCACAAGGATACTGTTGCTGAGCCATCCCCCATACCGTAGCACCCATCTTGCTCAGGCAGAGTAGTCCCCTCTGAGTGGCAGCAGCCTGAGGGGAAGCAATAGCTCTGCCCCCAGGAGGGACTCTGCTCTACCTATGGCACTTACTCCTGACTACAGAATGAACAGGGACTACATTGACAACTGAGGGAGTCAGTCACAGACAGTAGACCCATGGAAGTCTCAAAGAGGCTCCCTAAGGCCAGATGGGGTCACTATCTGATATTACCAGAGGCAGATCCAGAATGAAAAATCAGTGGTAAATATTAGATGCTACTGACAGAAAATCCACCATGGTCTTCTCCATGATTTGCAATATTTTCTTTCTTTTTTTTAAGTTTTATTTTAATTGTTGTTCAAGTACAGTTGTCTGTCTTCTGCTCCCATCCCAGTCAACCACCCACTGCTCCCTACCTCCCTCCCATTTCCACCCCCCCTTAGTTTTTGAAAAGTTTTTTTAAAGAAAAATTTTAAAAGATTTTATTTATTTATCTTTAGAGGGTAAGGAAAGGAGAGAGGGAGAGAAATATCAGTGTATGGTTACCTCTCATGCATCCCCTGCTGAGAACTGGCCTGCAACCCAGGCATGTGCCCTGACTGGGAATTGAACCGCAGTTGTTTGGTTTGCAGGCTCTTGCTCAATTCACTAAGCTACACCAGCCAGGGCAGTTTTTGTCTCTGTCCTTTATACTTGTTCCTGCAATCCCTTCCTTTTTCTTCTGAAATTCCCTCCCCTATGAATATTTTCTTTATTGCACAACTTTTTAATATTTATTTCTTTTTCTTCAAGTTTGTGCAGATTAAGTCACTGGATTTTATATTATACTTTATTTCAATTTTCCTATTTTGCTCCTTCTTTCTCTAACCCCATGTTACCTTCTGCTTTCCTCTTATTATTTAAATTTTAAATTTTAATTTTACCCGTCCAAACTCTCAAAACCAGTTTTCTTATCAGTGGTCATCTCACATTCCTTTTCCCACTCTTAAAATGTCCCCATTCTCTCTCCACCTTTAGCAATCTTTGCTGGTTGGTTGTGGATAAGGTAATTGTTGCATTTTTTTTCCAATTTCATCTGTAGATCCTCACTATTTTTGTATTTCAAATATCAAATTTTACTGTTGCCCTCTCCTACTCTTTTTTGTCTCAGATTTTAATTTTTCCCTGCCTTAACCTGTTTTTCTCTCTTACCCTGCCCTTTTTTTTCTTTTTATCTCAAATTTTAATTATGCCCAGTCTTAGCCTGGTTTTTGTTCACCACTCTTACTATTCCCTCTCCCTCTATCATCTCAAAATCACTTCCCTTTCCTCTAGACATCTCTTAAGCTATTCTTTCTTTCTTCATTTTCCCCTCTTATTCTTAGCATACCAATATTAATTTTGGCTCCTTTGTTGTTGAGAGTGCTCTGAAGCATCCTTTTTTCCCATTTGATTCTCATTTACTTTTTTTTTTACTTTTTTCCTTTTCTTCTTGCTGTCACTTTATTTTTTTAAATTTTGGTTTAAATCAATACTATACACTTCCATTCTCTTACTCCATTCCACCTTCTTCATTCCATTTTATATTTATGATGTAAATTTTACTTTCTTACCTTTTATAGCTCCAATTCCCTACTCTCATTAGTGCTCCTCCCTCTGCCCTTTCAAAATCATTATTCTTTCAGTAGGTCATGTCATATTCACTCTACTTTCTTATAATAGCCTTAATCTATTTACACTCTTATTATGCTGGTTCATTTACTGCTGAGAGTGGAATTGTGGGGGAGTTATTTTTGTGGGTATGGGTTTTTTCCCTGGGGTTTGTGGTTTTGTTCTGGCAGAACCCACACAACAGCAAAGAAGATGCATTGGGTTGAGTGATCCTTAGTCAACCAGGTGGAGGAAAGGACACACCAAAGAATGACCCAACAACAATGAAAACCCAATTACATCCAGAAAGCCAACATAAATAACATAGGGTCATCCCAAGAGCATCAGATTCAAGAGATCAAGGAGACTGCACTACTTAATCACACAAGTCTCCTACCATAGAAGTTCACAACACGAAGACATAGTGTCAAAGAAGATCATTTTAAGAAGCAGAAGCAAACAAGGAGAGTCTCCCCCAAAATGGGGAGACAAAGAAATGACCCCAATCAAAAGGAAAGGATAAAACCCAAGAAAGAGTGATAAATGAAACAGAGTCAAGTAAACTATCAGATATTCAGTACAAAACAATAAGTATAAGGAAGCTCAATAGGCGCAGTAAGAATTACAAAAACTACAAGAAAGCTACAAGAAACTTACTGTGAACATGTCAGCATGAAAAAAGACATAGAAACAATCAACAAGAGCCAGGAGGAAATGAAAAATACAATTCCTGAGTTGAAGAACACAGTAGAAGGAATCAAAAGCAGGCTAGATGAAGCAGAGGATTGAATCAGCAAGCTGGATAATAAGGTAGAGAAAAAAAATTCCCAGAAATATCAAGAAAAGGAAAAAATCCACAAAGAATGAAGAGAGGTTAAGGGATTGGCAGGACAACATGAAATGTAATAATATCCATATACTAGATATACCAGAAGGTGAAGAAAAGCAACAAGGAACAGAAAACTTGTTTGAAAAAGAAATGAAAGGAAACTTCCATAATTATATGAGAGAAAAATTCACACAGGTCCATGAAGCATACAGGGTCCCAATTAAGATGAACCCAAAGAGGCATACTCCAAGACAAATCATAATTAAAATGGCAAAATTCCAAGAAAAAGCGAGAATCTTAAAGGCACCAAGGAAGAAAAAGGAAATAACATAAAAGGGAGCTCTGATAGGGCTAGCAACTGACTTCTAATCAGGAACACTGCAAGCCAGAAGGGAATGGCAGGAAATATTACAAGAAATGAGAAGCAAAGACCTGCACCCGGAACTACTCTGCTCAGCAAGACTCTCAATTAAAATGGAAGACTAAATAAGGAATTTCCTAGACAAAAGAAGGTTGGAAGAATTCATCTCAATCAAACCAGCCCTGCAAGATATGCTAAAGGTCTGCTATGAGAAAAGGAATAAAAAGAGTAAGAGAGAGAGAGAGAAACACAGGTACAAAGTGGGGAAAATGAATAAGTACCTATCAACAACAACCTTAAATTTTAATGGATTAAATGCTCCAATTAAATATATAGAGTAGATGAATGGATAAGAAAACATGACCCACACACATGCTGCCTAAAAGAGACCCACCTCAGAACAAAGGACCTACACAAACTGAAAGTTAAGGGTTGAGAAAAAAATATTCCATGCAAGCGAACAGGAAAAAAACAAACAAATCCGAGGTAGAAATACTCATATCTCACTAAATAGACTTCAAAACAAAGACCATAAAAAGAGCCCCAGAAGGACACTTCATAATACTCAAGGGAAGAAACTGTCAAGAAGACATAAATGTTATAAACATATATGCACCAAACATAGGAGCACCCAAAATTTAAGAAAATCTTGGAGGACTTCAAGAAAGCTATACACAGCAGCACACTTATGCTAGGGCATTTTAAAACCCTATTGTCAAAAGTGGATTGATATTCCAAACAAAATATCAACAAGGATATTGTGGCATTGAACAATGTCCTAGATCAAATGGACATAATTGCTATGTATGGAACCTTTTACCCCAAAGAAGCAAAATGCACATTTTTTTAAAATTCACATGGAACACTTTTCAAAGGTAAACCATATGATAGGATGCAAAATGAGCCTGGAAAAATTCAAGAAAATTGAAATCATATCAAGCAATTTCTTGGACCACAAGGGACTGAAACTAGAAACCAATCTCAAGAAAAAAATCAAAATCATGGGAAAAGAATACCATACTATAAACAATGAGTGAGTTAATAATGGGATCAAGGAAGAAGTGAAAAGTTTCTGGAAAGAAATGAAAATGAACAATCAACATACCAAAACCTATGAGACACAGCAAAGGCATGCCTGAGAGGGAAGTTCATAGCAATACAAGCCTACCTAAAGGAGATAGAAACAGTTCAAATAAATAAACTAACCCTACACCTACAAAAACTGGAGGAGCACCAACAAATTCCAGAATAAGTATAAGAAAGGAAGTAATCAAGATCAGAGCAGAATTAAATGACATACAGACTAAAGGAACAATCCAAAGGACCAATAAATCCAGGAACTAGTTCTTGGAATTGATAAACAAAACCAACAAGCCTTTAACCAGACTCATCAAGAAAAAAGAGAAAGAACCCAAATAAATAAAATCAGTAATGAAAGAAGGGAAATTACAATTGATACCACAGAGATACAAAGGAATGTAAGAGATTACTATAGACAACAATATGTAAAGAAATTTGAAAGCCTAAGTGAAATGAGCAAATTTCTAGAGATATATAATTTTCCAAAACTGAATCAAGAAGAAGCAGAAAGCCTGAACAGACTGGTAACAGGTAGTGAAAATGAAGCAATAATAAAAAATTCCCAGCACAAAAAGCCCTGGACCAGATGGTTTCACGGGAGAATTTTACAAAACATTTAAGGGAGAGCTAACCCCTCTCCTTGTCAAACTATTCCAAAATATCCTACAAGAGGGAAGACTGCCAAACTGTTTTTATGAGGTCATTATCATCTGAATCCTAAAACCTGATAAAGACACAACAAAGAAGGAATACTATGGGCCAATATTGCTGATGAAGATGGATGCTAAAATCATCAACAAAATATTGGCAAATTGCTTCCAGCAATATATGTAAAAGATCATACACCATGATCAAGTAGTATTCATCCCAGGGACACAAGATTCATTTAATATTCACAAATCAATAAATGTAATACACCACATAAACAAAAGAAAAGACAAAAATCACATGATCATTTCAGGGATGTGAGAAAAGCATTTGATAAAGTACAGCACCCATTTATGATAAAAACACTCATCAAAGTGGGAATAAAGGGAAAATACCTTAACATCTTAAATGTCATGTATGAGAAACCAACAGTCAATACCATACCCAAAAGGCAAAAACTAAAAGCTTTCCAGTGAGGTAAGGGAGAAAACAAGAGTGTCTCCTTTCACTACTTTTATTCAACATAGTATTACAAGTTCTAGCCAGAGCAATTAGAGAAGAAGAAGCAAAAACACATCCAAATTGGAAAGCAGTATATAAAACTGTCACTGTTTACAGATGACATGATAGTGTACAGAAAAAATCTTATAGAGTCCACCAAATAACTACTTAACTTAATATAGTGAATTTGCCAAAGGAATAGATTACAGAGTTAACACTCAGAAATTGAGGGCATTTTTGTATGCCATCAATGAAACATCAGAAACAGAAAATAGGCAAATATTTCTCCTCCCTATAGCAGCAAGAAAAATAAAGTGCACAGGAATTAACCTAACCAAGTAGGTAAAAGACCTATACTGAGAAAACTACAGCACAATGAAGAAAGAAATTCAGGAAGACACAAATAAATGGAAGCATATATTATGTTCATGGATTGGAAAAATTAATATCATTAAAATGTCTAACCTACCTCAAGCAACTTATAGATTGCACACAATCCTTATCAAAATACCAATAATATATTTCACAGATGTAGAACAAACATTTCAAAAATTTATATGGAACCATAGATGATACTGAATAAACTAAGCAATTTTGAGAAAGACAAACAAAGTAGAAGGGATCACAGTACCTGATATTAAACTATATTACAAGGCCGCTGTAATCAAAACAGTCTGGTATTGGCATAAAAACAGACACATAGATCAGAACAGATATAGAGAACCCAGAAATAAACCCATGTCTCTATAGTCCATTAACATTTGACATGGAGGAATAAGCATAAAATGGATTAAAAATAGCCTCTTCAATGAATGGTGTTTGTAGATCTGGACAGCTGCATGCAAAAAAAAAAAAAAAAAGAAACTTGAACACCAAATTATTTCATACAGAAAAATAAATGCAAGATGGTTAAGACTTAAATATAAGTAGTGAGACCATAAAAGCCCTAGAGGAGAACTTAGGCAGGAAAATTTCACACATCTCCATAACAATATTTTCACCAATATGTCCCCTAGAGCAAGGGATTTAAAGAAAAAGAATAAGCAAATGGGACTACATCAAATTAAAAAGCTTCTATGGCTAGAAAACCTCAGGAAAATGAAAAGGGAACCAACAGCATGGGAAAATACATTTGCCAATGATAATTCAGACAAATGTTTGATCATCAAAATATATCAATAACTCACATGACACCACACTAGGTAATCAACCAATGCAGTTAAAAATGGGTGAAGGACCTGAACAGACACTTCTCTAAGGAGGACATACAGAGGGTGCATAAAGATATGAAAAGATGTTCAACATCACTAGCCATCAAGTGATGCAAATTAAAATCGTAATGCGATACAACATCACTCCAGTTCTAATGGCCATCACAAACAAATCAATAAGTAACACCTGCTGGCTGAGTTGTGGAGAAAAAGGAACCCTAGCACACTATTATTGGGAATGCAGAGTGGTGTAGCCACTGTGGAAACGTGTATGGAATTTCCTCAAAATGTAAAAATGGAACTGTCTTTGGACCTGCTGTGAATATACCCTAAGAATCCTGAAACATCAATTCAATAGAAATTATGCACTCCAATGTTCACGGCAGTGCTATTTACATCAGTCAAGTGCTGGAAACAGCCTAGGTGCCTATCAGTAATTGAGTATATTAACAAACTGTTGTACCTTTTCGCAATGGAATACTATGTCACTGAAAGAAAGAAGGACTCCTGTCCTTCACAACAGCTTGGATGGAACTGGAGAGAATTATGCTAAGTGAAGTAAACAAGGCAGTGAAAGACAAATACCATATGATCTCTCCTTTATGTGGAACCTAATCAACAAAACAAACAAATGAGCAAAATAGAACCAGCGACATGGAAAAACAACAAACTGACAGTGCCCAGAGAAGTGTGGGGATGGGGATAATAGAGGAATGAAGGGGAAAGGTCGGGTCAAGGAATGTGTATGAAGGACCCATGGACAAATAAAATGAGAGAGGATAGGATTCAATGTGGGAGACCAAGGTGAGTAGGGCAGGGGAAATAATGGAGGAACAATGGGGTCAATTGTAATTGAACAACAATACAAAATAATATATTTCAATGCTTTAAAAAATATACCTGACCATTGTTTACTCAACACCCTTTTCTATGCTTTCTTCAGTTGCCATTTTGACCCTTAAGTCATTGGAATGAGAATTATTTCTGTATAGAGTTATGTATGCTGTGAATCTGCTCTATGTCATTGGCAATCAGCAATCATTTAGGCCTGCTGTTCTCTGTTTCTTTTATTGGTTATAGACTGAAAATAGATCCTGTCATCCCCAAAATTATTTGTTTAGAGGCCTGCTCCTATAAACCCAGGATTTGAGAGCTACAGCTTCTTGGTGCATTTGAAAAGCTGAACTGCATAAAAAGATGTCAGCCTCATGGTTACAAGTACTCCAGTTACGTTCTTTCACAAGGGTGTAAGTAACTAGTTATTTATACTCCTCAACCCTGTTCTTCTTTTTAAAGATGATATTGGATTGGAGAATGCCTGAAATAGCAAGGTTGTTTTTGCTTTCAAAAAGCTGATGCCTGGAGAATAGCCACATCTTCTTTACTCCTACTCCCTTCACCAATCTCATTTTTTGGATTCTGTGTTGCACTATTTTTGTTTGTTTGTTTTAGAATATTGTCGTCAGCCATACACTGAACCTTAATATTCTTGGCTACATGTGGAGAGCTTCTTCACTTTGAAGTAAGTTGGATTAAGAAGGCTATTGTTTTGCAGTTTTATTTAAGGTTTTCAATATGTCTAACCATGATGCAAAGCATTCAGAGTACTGGCTTAAAGCTTAGGATCATTAAAAAATATGGAAACATATTTTTCTCTGATTAATACTGTAGATTTTCTTTTATTGAATTAATGGCTAAAATAGGCTGAGGAGAGTAGATTCTGGAGTCCATACTTGCCTAGATAAGGCCACCAGAAAACCTGGTGAATATGGTTATATTTTGAGGACTAATCAGAGAGCTTTAAATTATGTGCAGATCACATTTCACCTCTCCATTTTATTTTTTTACTTTTTATTTTTTTATATTTAAAAGTTAAAAGAAATCCAAACTTAAAATTCATAATTATAGGCAATATGGTGATTCGAGTTGGCCACATTTATTCATAAATTTTAATTCTTGGGGTGAAGATTAAGAAATACTGTTTTTATACATATTTTTTTATTTTAATTGTTGTTCAAGTACAGTTTTCTGCCTTTTACTCCCATCCCAGCCCACCCATCCAGCCCTTCCCCCTTCCTTCCATTTCCACCCCCACCCCCAGTTTTTGTCCATGTGTTTTTCATACTTGTTCCTGTAAAATGTTCCCCCTTTCTCCTAAAATTCCCTCCCCTTGCCCCTCTGGACACTGTCATCCTGTTCTTTATTTCAGTGTCTTTGGTTATATTTTGTTTGTTTGTTTGTTTTGTTGTTTAGGTTACTGTTAAAGGTAAGATCGTGTGGTATTTGTCTTTCACCACCTGGCTTATTTCGCTTAGCATAATGCTTTCCAGTTTCATCCATGCTATCACATAGGGTAGGAGCTCCCTTTTTCTTTCAGCTGCATAGAATTCCATTGTGTATACGTACCATAGTTTTTTGATCCATTCATTTACTGATGGGCACCTAGGTTGTTTCCAACACTTGGCTATTGTAAATTGTGCTGCTATGAACATTGTGGTGCATAGATTCTTCTGGATTGGTGTTTCAGTGCACTATTGGTAGGATTGCAGACTGGTACAACCACTATGGAAAACAGTATGGAATTTTCTCAGAAAACTAAAAATGAATTTGCCTTTTGACCCAGCAATTCCACTGCTAGGATTATACCCTAAGAACCCTGAATCATCTCTCCATTTTAAAATGTTCTTTATTTTTTGTCCACAAAGTACCAGAAACTGGGATCTGAAGAATGCAGTTTTATGCATGACCTGAAGTGATGGGACACCCCTATTTATAGCAAATGGCTTTGACTTCTGTGGGACTTGGTCATATCGTTACAGCTGCAAGCTAAAAAGGATTTGAATGATTATATTTTGACCGGAGTTGTTCCTACACTTTTAAGGAACAGAGAAACTTCAGTTTCTCTCTTTCTCTTAACCAATCTCTTATTACTTTCCCTCATTCCATCTCTTCCACTTTCCCAAATCCATTTTTTGGAGACTGTGTTACACTAACCTTTTATTATCATGAAATATTGTATGCCACTCAGATTGCACATTGCTATTCTTGGCTATAGATGGAGAACTTCTTCACTTGAAGTGAGATTGGATTTAGGAGGTTATTGTTTTTCTTGTAGTTTCCTTTCAGGAAATTTCATTGTATGTGACAATAGGATGGGCCAGAACTAGGGAAATAGAGTTTTCTTTAGTTAATGCTAGAGGTGTACCTGATTCACTGTCATCCCAGTGACACAGTTGATTGTTGACAACAGAGTAAATGAGAGAGAATGAAGTAGAATATGATTAAGAACAAAAATATAAACACTCAGTGTCTGTAATATTTAGATGCCAAGAACATATCTAAGCATCTCAACTTGCCTTCAAAGTTATTATTATTTAAAAAACTAGTCCTTGCAGTTCAGTGTACCTTATACTCAGTAGTAGAAAGGAGAACAAATATTTACCTATGTTCTCAATTTACCAGACACTATGCTAAGCACTTTATTTGCATTATATTATTTAAGCTTTGCATGAACAGTCTGAGGTAGGAATTTATACTAGTCTGTGATATACATCAAGTGCTTACCACACATGCACACATGTACACACATACATGTGGGTATACACATGTGCCTGTACCCATGCTGGCATTTTTCAACTTAAATAATTGATAGGGCAGTAAAATAGCCTGAATTTTCAGCTTATAAAACTACTGGGTATCTTAGTTTGGCATGCCAAAATAAACCCAATACAACACATTTTTCCCACTGATTATCAATTATAAATACAGGACAAAATACCAATACAACAACACACTATTTGAGGACCATGAAAACTTAACCAAAGTGGGCAGATTGTTAAGGAGGGACAAAACTTGGACAAATTATCACAGGGAGGTGAGATTTCAATTTCCTTCTTTTTTTTTCTTACAGTTTTACCCTAAGGGTGGGAAGATACTCATTATGAAACAGTGAGGGGATGATGGCAGTATGGGAAAATAAAATCTTAATAAAAACCCAGTCATTCTAGCTAGAAGAACCAGGAAACCGAGCCTGTGGGGGCTGGAGAGTGCAGGGATAATACCAAGGTGAAAATAACTGGAAAAGGAAGCCTTAATTCTATGTATGAATCTGTCTCAGGCTCATTCTTTCAGTACAAATGGGAGTGATAGATTTAATTAGCAAAGCACAGGCTTTGGCAACTAAACTGGGGTTTGAAACAGTGCCCACAAATGGCAAGACAGAATTTGAAATGTGAGCCTAAACAATTGATTGCTACTAGAACAAAAACATCACCATTCCCCAGAGCATTAGAGTAGGACTTAGTGTCTACAAAATATAAAATTCACAATGTCCCCATTCATTTCAAAAGTTACATGACATATTAAAAAACCAAGAAAATGTGTCCACATCTTCACTCCAACAGGAAAGATAATCAACCTATGCCAAACTGAATATAACCAAGATGTCCGAAAGACACAGACTTTAAAGCAACCATTATAGCTATGCATCATGAGGTAAGGAAAACACACTTGAAGTATATAGAAAGATAAAGCTCTTAGAGAACCACATGCATATTTTAGAATAGAAAAAGACTAAAATGGAAAATTTATAATGAAAATATACAATATCTAAAGACTAGATGAACTAAACTGTCTGGAGCAGTTTGAGTATTTTCTTAGATTATTTAGAAACTTCAGGCTTCATGTACTTGACAGAGTATAACAGGGTGCAGCCAAGGTGGGTCCCCAAATGGGGATTTGTGATGGGGTCCAGAACTCAGGGTGTCCAGGACATATTGTAATAGAAATTAAAATGTAATAGAAGTTAAAGCTGGCACTCCATTCCGGACCTCCGATAACTCCCTGCTGGCCCCCAGGCTCCAGACGACCACCTGTTAACTAGTTGACTCTCTGTCTCAGACTCAGTTAATCTCTTACTATCTCTTTGTCCTGGGCCCCAGACAATTGCCGCCCTCTGCTTCTGTGTACTTGGCTCCCACTCTCCTGCTCCCTGCTTGTGGTGCATGACCCCTCCTCTGCCCACTTTGTTACAAAGGTATTTAACCACCCACCTGACCCCTCCTCAGCGCCCAGAATTTGGAGACTGTCTCCTCTGGGTCCGCATGCATTAATAAAGTGCTCACTCCATTGACCCCCCGTGGTGTCAGAGTCCGTTTTTCTGCAACATTTTGGTTCTCTGACCGGGAAACAACTCACAATAGCAGGCCATTGCCTCCAGTGAAGGTGGCTGGGGTCAGCAAGGTGGGCCCGGTGACTGCAGGGAAGCATGTGCCCCAGTGATTTCAGGTCCCAAGAAGCTGGGTTCCCCCTAGCCTGGATCTCAGGCTGCTCTTTGACCCAGGCTGGAGGGGGAAAATGGACTGAGACCAGGTGGAAGGAGAGAAATGATCTTTCCCGCTTCTCAGAAGGTGTCAAATCGGTAAGTGCCTTGGGGACAAGGCCCCAGCATCAGGCCCACCTTAAGGGTGGAAGGGGAGGCTGATCACCTCTCAGGTCTTTTGGCCTCAGGTTCAGGTAGAGTTTCCCGGCTCAGGAAGAAACATAATAACTTCGGTGTGACTGTGTGTGTATGTTGGTGTGAATGTGTCTGTGGCTCCATGGGAAGTTTTTCCTCTGGAGTGTGATTGGGCCCTAACTGTGGTTCCTCAGTCTACCATATGTCATAATGGTTGGGTCTGCTAACCCAGACGACTACTCGGGCAACCTTAGCCAAGACAGACCCAAGTCCCTTGTGAGAGGAGAGGCCAGGCAGGCATCTGAGTGGTTTCCCTTTAAAGAAACACTTTCACTTTGTTTGTCTGCACAGGCACTGGGTGGGAAGCATGGGTGGGGGACAGTCTACTGCCCTAGACTGCATGCTCAGGAACTTTAACCGGTTCAGGGGACAGGACCACAGTATGACACCTGGTCAGTTGGAAACTTTTTGTTTTTTGGAATGGCTGACTTTAGGAGTGGGCTGGCCACAGAGGGAACCTGTATTCAGGTTGGGGGAGGAAACAAACCCCTAGTCTCCCTGCTGCACCCATGGGGGGAGATGGGCCTCCTTAGCTCCAGAGACTGGAGCTGGAGCCTCAGTGAGCAGCGCCTGGCCTCCAGCGAGCCCTGGGGCCTTGGTACACTACCCTCAGTGGGTGGAGGGTGGCTCTGCAGTGCCCCCAAGCCCGCAGGTGGGAGGAGCCTTAGGAGCTTCCCTGGCTGCTGAAACAGACCCGGCACCTTCACAGGTGGTCAGGGACTGTGCTGTGCCTCTGCTCTACCCCCTGAGGGTGTGGGGCATCTCCACAGGGCCACCCCCCTCACAGGTGGGAGGTGCCTGGCCCCCTCTGCAGAGTACGTAGGACTGGGAATGAACTCCTCCCAGCTAGTGAACATAGCATTTAAAATCTACAATGCCCAGGAAGTAGGGGAAGCAAAGTGGGCCACAGTCATTTTTTGGAATTAGCTCAGGGAAGCCAAAAGAAGCAAGACCCTAGGGCAGAAAAAGGAAACTCATCAGGTGCCCACCACCTCGCCAGTGGGAAAAGAGTCCCTATGGAGAAGAAGAAAGTCACAATAAGCATTAATTAGTGTGCCCATTGCAAGGAGGAAAGACGCTGGATGAATGAGTGCCCACATCTCGAAAGGGAAAGTAACTGTTGGGCTGACGGAACTCCAGATGAGCAGCAGCTGTCTGAACAATAGACTGGTCCCTATGCTGTCCTATTGACAATGCACCCCCCCAAAGCTGATGGGAATTAAGCTCTGTATTCACCACACATTGGTAAAACGGGCACTGCCTAAGGGAGACACAGGCTGTACTGCTCAAGCTGAGGCAGAAATGAAAAATTGGACCTGCATTCCGAAGGAAGGTTTGAAATTCCTCTTCTGGAAAGAGACAGTGAATCTTGATACAGGGTGACAGTGTTTGTTATATTATACAAGTGTTTGTAAAGCTAGGGACCTTTGGCTGCCACATACTGAGTTTAAGTGTAGTCCTTCCCAGTGTGGGAAAGGAACCAGGATTGAAAGTATATGAAAGAATACAAAGTTTGTGAATGTTGCAGAAGGTCTGTGGAAGTGAAAGTTTTGAGAAGCCTAGTGGATATCAGAAGGAAAAGGAAGAATAGAGGGTTTGTGAATGTTGCAAAAGAATTTTAAGTGAATAGTTAAATCTAGATGAGCAGAAATATTTATAAAGAACGTAAAAGTTTTAAACCTGGAGTAATGGTAACCTTAACTACTTGTTTTCTGGTTTCATGGGAAAAGGCAAATTTCTCACATCGGTTCTGGTCTGATCAGAAACTTGTATTGAAGACCTAGGAAAGGTCGCCATGGCTGGTTAGGGAGAATGTCTTTACTGCCTGGGACCCGGGAAGGGTCATTTTGGGCTGATGAGTGTTTAAGCCTGAGGCAAAGAGCATGTCTCTGCCAAGAGGCTGGCCT